>JAAGAY010004369.1:0-28286 GCA_011801015.1 Ardeotis arabs | reverse complement strand
GGAGAGACTGTTCAGTAGGGCCTGTTGTGATAGGACTAGGGGTAATGGTTTTAAAATAGAGGGGGGTAGATTTAGATTGGATATTAGGAAAAAATTTTTTACGATGAGAGTTGTAGAACACTGGAACAAGTTGCCCAGAGAGGTGGTGGACGCCCCATCCCTGGAAACATTCAAGGCCAGTCTGGATGAGGCTCTGAGCAACCTGATCTAGTCAGGGATGTCCCTGCTCCTTGCAGGGGGGTTGGACTAGATGACCTTTGAAGGTCCCTTCCAACCCTAACCATTCTATGATTCTATGACAGGTAAGCCTAGCTAAGGCTACAAGTTGAAAGAATGCAAAACCTTGTTTAAGAAATGCAGCACTAAAACATTACCTTTTTCCTACAGGATGTATGCAACAATTTAGCAGCAATTAGAAATGCCTGAGGTAATTAAATATTTAACAGGTAGTGGTGTAACACAAGGTTTCCTATACTTGGTTGTTGGTAACTCCTTCCCACCAGCTCAGTTGTCCATCAGCTTAATGGATGCCAGGAATCTGTCCTTCAGCAGCAACATACACACCAATAAACAAGGCAAGCGTTGCTCAGTGTCCAACCACTTCCCAAATCTTTATTTCAGACTTTCTGAATAAATTCTTGGTTTTACTCCTTCTAAGAAACAAACTGCCAATAACTATCAAGATTCCCTCTCTACTTCATTACCTGCAGCAATGCATTACTACAGAACTCAGCTCAGAATTTGCTCTCAAAGGCAAAATGACAGAACCAGCACTGCTATGGTCCCAGATGGAGAAGCGGTAGCATCCTGAAATACTTCTCTTGGCACCTCCGTTAATGTCCTATGTAAATGCAGAATTGCTAAATATACTTTTCTTCTGGTCCTTGTCTCATAGTTAATATCAGACCAAACAGAGATGGCCCTTTCCAGCAAAACAGGGTTTTACAGGATCCTCTAGCTCAAATTGTTGTCTTATATTCAGGTTTCACTCATAGGAATCTGATACATTAAAAAGATAATATTAATCATAGTACTGATGTTAGGTGGGGGAAGCTGAGAATAAAGTTTCACCATACGTAGCTTTTTAATTCGTTTTACCTGGAGTGGAGATGCTGAGTCAGCTTAGGGAAGTGAAAAAAACAGAAGGAACTATAATTGACTTATAGTCACCCTCTTTCTCCCTCTTGCACAAAGAAGGAGCAATTTACTGCTGCTCAGAAGCAGCAATGCATTTTCCTCATCCTTGTCAGCTCCCAACACACAGGTGAACAGGCTACAGGCGACAGGGTCACCAGCCGCTTAACTTAGGGCCACTCAGTCCTTAAATCCATGCCCCATCACCCAGTCCTACACACTGCCCCCACAACATGCAGTGACACAGGGCTAGGAACAATCTAGCCACTAGGATTTAGCCAATTCAGATGTGAAAAGCAAGAGATTTATGAACCTAGACGTCTAGAAGAGAGCAGAACAGAGATCTATACTCCCATGTAAGTGTCCCGGTCACGTTTCTGAATGTGTTACATGATAGGCTGTTTGTCAGAAACACACAGATGGACTTCTTGTTGCGGTAAAGCCAATGACAAAAACTACACAGGACTTCATGCAGTATCCCTATGTCTTCCTGCAGTATGTACTGAAGAACTGCAGTGTTGCCATCATCTACAGATCCTCATCCTCACCCCGTGCTCTTCTGTTAAATTAGAAGAAACAAAGTCTTCTGGTTTATATAATTAAAAATATTGGGTTAGATTAAGAAGAAAAGTTTAACATTGTTAATTTTATCATATATTTGCTTCTAACTCAGATTCCACTTCCTTTGTGGTGTCGAAGAGTTTGAGCAACACTGAATCACAAAACTTATCAAGTTTCACTGTGCACAAATTTATTTAATATAGCACAGGTACAGAGGGCTCATCCAAATCCTCAAATGACTTCAATGTTTTTCCTTTCAAACAGAACCTGTAATGTGACAGCAGAGAAATGTTATTTCTAAAACACATGAAACCTCCAGGGAATTAGTCAAGATTTTTGCATGTGGAACAGTCTCTCAGAGATCCTTTCAACACTGACTCAAGAACTCCTTCTCATACAGCTTCACAAAAGAAAATAATAGCCTTTAGCACAGATTTCTGCTTAGCATCTTCTTCACAAACGAACTTAAATACTAAGTTCCAGGATCAAGAGGATGACTGTAAAATGAGTTCCTAACATCTAGACAAAATGGTTTCTAAAAAACATACACATTTCAACAGGAACATGGAAGATATTTACATACCTATAGCTGTCTTCACTTTCTGAATCCTGCTCTTCATCAGAATCTTTGTATTTATCAGGATCTGGAAGAGTACTTGGATCAAACTCTTCTTCACTTCCACTGTGAGCAAGAAAGGCCACTGTTTCCTCTTCATCCTGCCAGGTGACAAACAGAGAGTTACAAGACAAGCAGACAAGTCCATGTTACTTGCCACAACCCCACTAATAGGGATGTCATAACAAAAAACATTGCCTTCAACTGCAGTCAAAGGCCACCACCATTACAGCCAGGAAAACAGAATCGTTTCTGTCATCATCAGTGCTCTCCTCCAAGGCTGTTTGTTACAGGTTGAAGAAATATATTCAAAAAGAAAGCACAAGGATTTATGTTCAAATTCTAACTTCCCAATACCATCATCTTAAATCTACCAAATCTAAGAGAGATTTGGGCAGCAACTAACCAACAGTCATTGGAGAGCAAGTGTTTAAGTAGCATGAAGCTTGACTGCCTCACAGAAACACACTGGTAAAGAGATGTGGACACAGAAATCACGCTGTAAGGTGTATTTCATGAAGTACTCTGATTTAAAACTCATCTGAGTGACCTTGCAGTTAAAAACCAAAATGGTGCTTAAGCTGAATGAACTGCTCTAAGGGAGTTTCAGCCACAAATGATACACGTTCTTCAGGCTTCCTCCCAGACCCCCCCCATCCCTCCTCTCTGGGGCTCAGCTTCCCTCCATCCCCACAGCACGTCTCAGGGTGGGGTGCTGGTGTTGCCAAGTTTCCCCAGGGTGCAGGAATGCCTCACTTAACAATGCCTCACTAATTCCTTAACAAAAAAGGCACAGAAGATGCTGCTCCATAAAAGTCTTGAAAAATATAATAAAGCTGACTGCTTCTGCAAATATAGGTTCTACTCCACGCAGTCCCGAACTCACGGCATCACTTTTGTAAATTTTTACCAACAGGTGTGAAGAAAGCAGACAGACTGGAGGGCACATGCAATTGTATGTGCACACAAAAATGCAAACAAAAATCTTACAAGGCATTTCTAAGCAATGTGAAACCTAGATCCATGCATATTTATGCTGAAAAGCAAAAACAAATGCAAAGAAACTATAATTAAAGACATTGCTACCTCCAGTTTACATATGTAATCAACACATACACAGCTGAGTTTCCAAACCAGTACTCACTTAAATGATCCCTCATTCTATGAATAACTTCATATCATTAAATATTTAAAGTTTTTGGTTCTCATTTTTCACCATTCCCATCTATCGCCAGGGTTTAAAAGAACACTGTCCTTATGTGCACACAGCTCACCACAATAAAAATAAATATAAAAAACTCTAAACCCAAAGAAAAACCATACCAAAGGTCCTTTTCTATCTGCATCCAGAGTGAGGGAAAGGAAATGAGCTGGTGAAGGGTAAGATTAGTCACCACTGCAAGAGTCCCTTAATGCTTGCCCAAGTGACACTTCTACAGCGCACCAAAAGCAAGCAGAGGAAAGGGATAAAAGCCAAATTCACAATCAGAAGGCAAAAGAAAAACATACTAAACACACCTTTTGTTCTTGACTATTTTTAAATACTAGTAAAGGTAATTGTCTAGCCAGGTGCATAAAATCAGTAAAAGCATCATCAGACTCAGCAGCACCATAAGCTGCCCAAGGTAACATAGCCACTGACTGAAAAGTATGTTGATTACCAGGAACTTCAGGTGCTACTTCACAACAAAGTTGGTTTTTTTAAAAAAAAAAATAATAATTTGCTTACAAAAGTATCTTCTACCTCATCTTTTAGCACAATATTACAGAGCAGTACTAAACTCAACAGAAAACTATTTTGAAGGTCGCCTTTTTGTTCATGAATTTCCATGTTTGAAAAGCATTCTGCATTAAATTACAGTTTATTTCAATTTCCCTTAAGCATTAAGTATTTGCTCTTTACTTGTCCCTCCCATTGCATCTATTCTTTCAATACAACTCATGCATACCAACTATATATTGAAAAAAAAGGGAGAGAGAAGTAGTGTTCAAAGCTGTTGTATGGAACAAAGTATTTTTTAATATGCATGTGTGAAACTATGCAACAGTGTTCTGTAATACTAACATTTATTGCCAATCATCTTTTAGGACTTGGATTGTTCATTCATGTTCTCAGTTACGTCAGTAAAACGTTGAGACGGCACGGTTTCCTAAGTTTTGTCATTTATATATGCACACATAAGACAATTGCACACACACAGATCAAACCTTCACTTTCATTACAGATTCACATTCATTTTTTCCAACAGAAAATTTGCAGAGACGTGTTCAAGATAAGGCTTACTGTAACAAAAGACATAATTGGCAAAGATGCCTCTTTAATTCATCAGGAATCATGAGGTCATATTTCTTGTAAGTATCACTGGTTACATATTCATTAAAACATTCGTAAGACCCTGAATTGTTAAGAACTTGAACATGAACATTTATCATCCACAGATGAACAATAGAAACTCATTATTTTTCCTCTCTTGCTTCAGATTTATATGAGCCAGCCAGGAAGAAGAAATCTTGTGACTTAACTTCATACTGCTCACCATAAGTGCTGGAGAAAACAAGTAAAATCATAGTTCAAGATAACACTTGTAAAAATTCTTCAGATACAAATAAGACCATAGAATCATAGAACAATTTGGGTTGAAAGGGACCTTTAGAGGTCATCTAGTCCAATCTCCCTGCAAGGAGCAGGGACATCTCCAACCAGATCAGGTTGCTCGGAGCCCCGTCCAACCTGGCCTTGAACCTTTACAGGGATGGGACATCCACCACCTCTCCGGGCAACATGTTCCAGTGTTCCACCACCCTCATTGTAAAAAATTTTTTCATTATGTCCACTCTGAATCTACCTATTTTAAAACCATTCCCCCTCTTCCTATCACAAAAGGCCCGGCTAAAGAGTTTCTCTCCATCTTTCTTATACCCTTTAGGGGTACACTTTAGGTACTGGAAGGTCACTATAAGATGTCCCGAGTCTTCTCTTCTCCAGGCTGAACAGCTCAAACTCTCTCAGCCTGTCATAGGAGAGGTGCTGCAGCCCTCTCATTATCTTTGTGGCCTCCTCTGGACCCTCTCCAATAGATCCACGTCCTTCTTATGTTAGGGGCTCCAGAACTGGATGCAGGACTGTAGGTGGGGTCTCACGAGAGTGGAGTAGAAGGGGAGAATCACCTCCCTCAACCTGCTGGCCATGCTTCTTTTGATGCAGCCCAGGATGTGGTTGGCTTTCTGGGCTGTAAGCACACGTTGGTGCAATTCAGCAATATTTCTGTGCGGGAGGTTTTAGAATACTTGTTGCCTTCAACCGTCCACACTGTATCAAATAAAAAATGATTACACTCTACCTTACTGTAGTTCTTTTGGAAACACACACAATACGAGGCAAACAGGGCAGGTTCCTCTAGAGATTTTGCCCTGCTTCCCGACAGAATATCTCCAATTCAACTTCTGGTTGTTTTTGTTAAAAGACATAACGACAACTTCCTCTCTTTCGCAAAAAAGGCTGAATGGCTGTTGGAGCTCAGGTAAACATCTTAGCCTACCTAAGAGAAGCTTAAAATTAAGAAACTGATGTACCTTTTTAAGAAAATTTGAGTCAAGGGACTCAAACATTCAAAAGAGCAGAACGATGGCTCATTTCTACCAGGCATTAGGCACTCAGGTGAAAATTAGCTATTACCATCAGATAAAAAGGGAGAACTGAAAAAACATAGCACGAAAACCTGCACATACATAAAAAAATTGTATTTTCCAAGATTTAATTTATAGAATACATATTTATTATGGTATTTAATTTATATCTAATTTAATAGGTATTTTAAAAATCCAATTACATTGCCTGGAGTTGCAATTTTTATATTCAATCCTGTTAGCAATTTATCAGTTCCTAGCAGCCAGGTTGAGTGGGGAGAAAGAATTGTTTTGCTGCTATCAGTTCTGTCCATAGTATTTATAAAGCAGTGGGGGAATATTTCTGACCAGCTAAAATCAAAATCTTTAAGGTTTGTTTAGAATTTGATCAGACTTGATTTGAGTCCATCAACAGTCATACTTATACAATATTCAGTTCTGTTTGAGTTACGCCATCTTTTAGCTTTTGCTAGTAATACGGCCTCTCCCAGCAAGTGGTGTTTGTGATTTTAATGCTAAGAAAAGCTAAGTTTTAAATACTGCTAGGAGGCTCCCCTCCACAAGTACATGGCTTTCAAAAACTTAGCATATTACGGCTCATATTAAAGAATATTTAAAAACATAATCCCTTTCATGATCTGACAGCGTTCCAAATTTTAGTAATTTTATTCTTTTCGATAATTATTTTTCAGATAGAAACGGAAGTTGTTTCTGCATCATGTTTATGATGGAACACGTTCACAGAGAGGTTTTGCAGCATGTCCTTTAAAACATCTTACTCTGGATTCACCTGATCACCTTGTAGGTTTTGTTTTTTTTTTTTTTTTCATAGTCTGTAACCCCAACTCACAACACTGTGTCCCCAGCTGATGCATGATTGCTCTGATATTTCATCAGCTATGTTGCCCCAAAGGAATACAGCTATTCTGGCAGTTCACAAATAGAAAAACAGCTTCTGATGTAGCTAGGGTGTTTGATCCAACAGTTGCTTTGAAGACCAAAGCCTTAGACGATACTGAAACCTGACCGAGAGTCAGTGGAGTGAACCAAGTGCTGATCTGACATACAAAGAGCTGCCTAAACCATGCCGAAATTGGACAGCTACACTCCATACCACCTAACGCTCATCAATAGCCTTCAAATCCGAACACCAAAAGCATAATTTCCACTGAGGGAAGGATCTTGCAAGCTAAGAAGGGAAAGGGCACCTTTTGACCACATTTCTAAGATGCGTGCAGTGGTGTTTAAGATTAACCTTCATGAACTGTGACCAAGTCATGCAGGCTTTCTTCCTGTTGTTGTCTACCCTTTGTCATCTGCATCAACATTGAACATTATTTCCAATAGCTGACACACACATCCATTTCACAATTGGTTTTGCCATTCCATCTAGGCTTGTTTCTTCTTATGGGTACACAGAAAGTCATATACAAAATGGCGGGGAGAGCAGAAAACAGGTTGTTGTTGCAGGACTTTCTGTTCTCTTGGCCTGAAGCGTACAGATGCATTCAAGACACACCACAGAAGGTAGATGATGTGGACACGAACAGGGTCAACTGCTACAGAAGGACTGGCCAAGTTCCATGGGTCTGGCCAGAAAAGCTGGTAACCAAAAACTGAAGAAACCAAGGTTGCAGGTTAGTCAGACAGACATAGCCTTTGCGCTACCATGATCCAACTGATCTTCAGGCTCTGGGAGGAGTTAGCTGTAGCTCCTGGTTTTCACATCACTTTATAGAACATTATTGGTGGTTTCCAGTAGAAGGGACAGACAGTTCTTAGTTTCATCTTCAAAGCGTTCGCCCTTCCCAATCACTAGCAGTCACACTAAGGTTCAATTTCATGCAGTCATTCTTTATTTCTTTTTAAGCAATCTGGCATCTTAAATAATACTATTAGCAAGATTCTGCTGGCTAAACTAGGCTTTTACCAGTGGTCCGAAATAATGTACATGAAAGGACTTAATTTTCTTTCTTGCCATTCCTAGATGCCTCACATTTTATGGTCAGTAAATGGGTAACCCTGTGTTCCAAACCAGCACACACTGATGCATAAATACCGACATTCACATCTTTGCTGTGTAACTATAGCAAAGCAATTTGGGCTGAAAATGGCTCCTGCCACAAGCACAATTTACAGCCATTGAAAATACAAAAAAAATCATAGAAATTTCCACACATTCACTTCTGGCTTTTTTATATTAGTAAAGCTTCTGTCATTTTCATAGTAGTAAGTACACGTTCTATTTGTAGACTTGGTCTCTGCAAAGTACTTACAGTCCAGATCAGAATTAGGAGCAACACAATGAATGCGTATAGAGAAAAATAATATAATTCGGTTAAGGTACAATTAAAAATTTGTCTACTCAAAATGCAGATAACTTCTAAATTTACTCAAAGACTTTTTTTAAAAAAAAGTATTTGCTCTTATTTGCATTTGAATTATAATGGGTATATCTTGCAACTAGACCTTATGCTTTTCATTTTTTTATTTGCTCTTATAAGGTCCATGTGGAATACATATTGTAAAGACAAGATTCTTCAAACTTTTACTAGTCACAATTATCAATGTGATTTTAACCAAAGGGTAGACTAATATAACTCTGGTGGGAAATGTCAGGATAAAACAACTGTACATAAACTTCAACATAATTCATGTTACAAACATGAAATTACAATTTAAAAGAAACTAAGTTACTAGTTGGGTAGCACCAGAAGCAAAATACACACTGGAATATATGAAATTTTGACAAGCAGAAGTGTTTAGTCTACTGCATAGATTCTTGATTTTAGAGACTGCTTGTACACAGATTTTGGAGTAGTGCAAGCAATAGTTCCCATGTAATGAAACAGAAGCATGAGCACGTAGTTGTTCTATTTGCCGTAACAGAACAAATCTGGGATCTTTAGTACCATAAATAGTCTCTGGCATTTAAGTTAACAGAGTACCAGCCTCATCTCTGGCAAAGTACAAAGGTTCCTGCACCTGTCATGCCAGCAGCTAGCCAGAGATGCTACCATGCACATTTAATCTCTGTCTGAAACAAAATTGACTTAAAGCATTTAATAATACAAAGGCTTCAAACCAGAAAAGTCTGAAGAATTTTTACTTTGAAATCTTTCTAGTGCCAGGTTGTCAGCTATCATTTTGCTTGCAAGTGAGCAAGTAGTACAGGGGAAAAAGAGAAGGGTTTTATTTGCTGTGCCTTATTTAAAAAAAAGAAATTAGTAAAAAGGTCTGGGAGAATTAAACGTGCCAACAGACATGTCCAAAAGTCTAAGGCCCTCTCAAAAAAACCCCAGAAAACCACAATGCAGAACACTGTTTTTAAACTTATATTCTCCACACGTAATCCTTGGACTGTCTCCTTACACTCCCTCTTTCTCTCCACTTTTAGGTTCACAGCAGTCATGGCTGTCAGCTCAAATACAGAAAGTAATTCTCCAAAGTATTCTCTGTGTTCCAACATTTCAACACATCAGTCTTCTCCAGGGAGCCTCAGCATATGTCCACAGAGACAGTGCCTACACAAGAGAATTTTCTGTGTCGTTTTCTGGCACTTCTGAATGAGCCTGAAGGAACTGTGTCCTCTGCCATGTGGCAGCAGAGGTGTCCCACCGCCACTGCCGCTCACAGCAGAGACCACTCCTTGCTTAGCGACTGGTGTATTTTTCAAGAAGGAACAGATCAATGGCAGCACTGACAGGAAATAATAAGAACGGAAACCTCCTAAGTCACGTAATTCTGTAAACTGGTTAGTTCTGCTCTCTTTCTTGAAATAATTCATTTGTATTCAGTGCACAAGAAACAGCAACACTGGCGTTAAGCGCTTGTCCTACGACAAGACTTCAATGTTTCCGCTGTACTGCTTGTCATGTACTCTAAACACTTGTACAAAATACACACGTAAAATAGCACATTTACAGGGAGAAAACTATGAATCAAATTAATTCCTCACAGTGAATGTTATTTTAACTGCCACCAGTACTTCTACATGCAGAACAGAGGAAAAGACACCCAGAAGTAGCATTGCTGCTCACGGTACTGCCTCAATCGCTTGCTGTGTGAACAAGACCTTGTCTGCCTTCGTTCAGTATCTATTTAGCAGCAGCAATAGATTCACATTTGTTCAAATATGCAAACAAGTAACCAGTAAATCAGAAAGTGCCTGACTAATGGGGTCAGGGTCACTGGCAGGGTCATTTATTAATAATTTTGTTGTTGCTGTCAAATCCATCTTCCCAAGCCATAAATCCCTTTTTACTAAATTTTGCAAAAGACAACTCCTGGCCCAAAGAGCCGAAGGGTTAAGTAGAAGACACAAGAGAACAGATGAATATAGCCTGATAAAGGACAAGGAAGCAAATTGCCTGGGGAAGATTCTGAGCAATGGCCATGACCCAGCAGGAGACCTGCCCTCTCCTATTTCCACAGGCATTGCTGCAAAGCGGATCCTGGATGAAGAAACTGAAAAAACTTCTGAGGTAGAGTGGCAACCATCCATCAGCAGCTTTTGTCAAGTGTGAGGAAAAGTTGAGGCCAAAAAAAATATCAAGGTGGTGTCTGAGAAACAGGCAAGCGGGCAATAATCAGTGAGAACTAAGCTCTTGATAGCAATTGATAGATGAGAGGCCATGAAGGGTGCTGAAAGTTAAGGGCCTGTGGAAACATGAAGAGAGGTAACGTTGCAGCAGCATTTTGAATAGACACTAATGGAGCAAAATGGCATTCATAAATGAAGGCGGAGAAGACTGCAGAAGTTAAGACAGAAAATCGTAATATTCCTTGATAACAATTTTATCTATGCGAACGAATAGGAAAGGCATGTCTTAGAAATGCCAAGTAGGAAGAACGAGACAGATTTATATGATGTAAGATCTTTTAGACCAACTAATTGAAAGAAACACAATTTTTCAGGTCTGAAATAGTGTAAAGCAGCTTCAAAGCAAAAGACTCAAATTAAGAATAATTGCTTGAGAGTTAGTGTTACTTATGGAATTGAGACAAAAAATAACATCATGTAGGCAATAGGGCTGGGGGATATTAGTACAAGGAGAAGCTACGGAAAGGTTCTCTTTAGGAAACAGAGAGCGTGTACTTTGTCATCCGTGGAAAACGAAGGGACAAAATGAGAATTAAGAAGGATTTAGGTAAGCACCAGAAAGTAACCATGGCAATACTAAGGCCCTGGCTAAAGTGAGAAATAGTGGTGATACTCGCAGTGATGGTGAAAGAAGACAGCAAAGAAGGTTGAACTTTTTTCTTGAGAATTGCCTAATCCATGAAACGTCAGCTAAGATTTTAATCTGGACAGAAAGGCAGAACTGGAATAGAAAGACTGAGATAAGACTCATTAGTACAGACATAAATTTGTATTCATGGACAGCATTTCTCCACAGATAAGAGAACAAAAAAAAGCAAAAGGCAGAGCTGTGCAAAATGTTGTCATAGAAGGAGACTGAAGACTATGAGATTCATGAAATTATGAAGGAGGAACTACTAAAGAAGACAGACATCAGAGCAGAGAGTGGTCTCATCTGCAAACCCCCTAAAAATTGGAGCAAATACGGAAAGGCCAAGTGAACAACCAACAAATGAGAGGAAGGCTGATTAACATCAGGGCTCTCAGAGAAGAGGAGCCCTGTGAGAGAGAAATCAGAGAGCAGTTGCTAAAGAATAGGATGGATGATGGCTATTGAGTAGAACTGAAACATGTCTACATGCGCAAATGACTAGAGGGCTGTGAAGAAAGTGGCAGGTTGAATGGTACGAAAGGCCAGTGCGAAAGTGGGGATCAAAGATGAACAAAGAAGAACTGAAAGGCAAAGGTTAGAGGGTGAAAGAGAGGAAAACTATTGAGAGAAGATCTGATGGAGGTAACAGAGCAATGACAAAGAGGGTCATGGTGGAGAGAAGAGCTGACTGAAGCTATTTTAAAAATGGGAAAGAGTAGGAAAGCAAAAGAGTGAGAAGGCATGAGAACAGTAATACAGCTGATTGAGAAGGAGGTAGAAAAACAGTGAACAGAGAGAAGAGCTAGGAGCATGTGTAGAGGAATTGAATGAACAACAGAACTAGGAAACACGTGGCTAAACGCCTGAAAGCACCTCTTCCTGTGGCAAGTGGCAAAGCCATGAATGTTTTGCCAAAGAACACAGAAGGTGTTAAGAGTTTACATGGGGTCAAAAAGTAGATAGGTAGGTAAAAGTAATTTAAAAAAAAAATTTCTAACAAGGGATAGTAAGTACAGCAGTGCTGTGCCTTTGCCCCTTGAAGTCCCTGAGCTGCAGATCTCCTCAGCCAAGGCGCGTAACGTGATCACAGTTTGAGAAGTACTCTGCAGTTACGACTGCAGATTTTCCTGCTCACCAACTAGAAAGAACTGCCAGATCTGACAGGGAAATGGGAAGAAAGTCACTCTCATTTCAATATGTAGCCATTCATGGAAGCAACCTTTTTTCCACTGCTACGTTATGTTCTATCAATCTTTTAGGGCTTCTCGTACAAATAGCATCGTTTATTAAATGAATCTGGTGAAGACTACCATCTCATTCTCAGCACAAGAACAAAATGTTTGTAACAGTGCAGTGAGGTGAAAACAGAAAGTTGAGACAACTAAGCCTATGCCTAATTATATTCATTAAATATATCTGTGGTGATCACATGAAATGGCTATTGAAGAACCCACACTGTACTACCTCAAACAGTCATTGGGTTTTGTACTGCTGCCAAAGTGTTCTACCTTACTTCCAGTTACTGAGTAACAATTTCTGGTTTAGTAATTCAAATACAAGTGGTATACAAATACGAAGAGTAGAAGATCTGGCACTCATCTGTAGGTGTAATTAGAGTATTATAGACTTCTAACTGACTGCTTGCTACTCCTGAAAAGTCCACACTTGCAGCAAATCAGTCTCAAATATGCTGTAAGCATTGAAGGCATCTTTACAAATGCTAACCTAGGACACTGCAATTTTCAGCTAAGGACACATTATACCTTATAGTTGTTCATTTGCTTGCCTGTTCATTTCAACAACATCTGAAAAAAAATCTCTATACTGCATGAATAATGTATTACATCCAGAACAACAGGATACAGTACACTGCATGATTGATTACCTTGGCATTTAGCGCTTGTGGGAATAGCAGTTGTGAAACATGACTCTATTGGACTCCCAGAAAATTACATTTTGGTAAAACTGTCTGAATGATCTAACTTTGGTATGGCTAGATATAATGTTATTAACACTGCACAGGCAGGTACAAACTTTAGCTTTTCATACTGTACCAAAACGGTGCTATTTTACATTTGCTTATCAAGGAATCAGAGATAGTAAAGTCAGGGTAGATCAACTTAAATTGATGTTTTAAATCAGTAATCATAATGATGAATAAAATCAGTGAACTTTTAATTCACACAGCGGTTTACATAAGTAAGCAGTGCTACTTTTGTTTTTACTTCAGTGTCTTGAAGGATGGTTGTTTTACGCTGGACTTTACACAAAATTTGGTATTATTTTATGCTAACTCTTTAAAGTCCCAATTTTTCCTTATCATTTTTCTTTTCCATAATGACATTAGCAAATTATAAAAAAGGAATCTCTTATTTGCCAAGCTAT
This sequence comes from Ardeotis arabs, assembly GCA_011801015.1. Taxonomy (NCBI): domain Eukaryota; kingdom Metazoa; phylum Chordata; class Aves; order Otidiformes; family Otididae; genus Ardeotis; species Ardeotis arabs. The sequence goes on along the minus strand of JAAGAY010004369.1, from coordinate 14,729 downwards.
TATTATTCATTTTTCAATCATGGTTAGTGTCAAGTTGACTCCTATTCCATTTGAAATTGAAACAGATTTCAACCAGAATTTTAATTATTTTCTAAAATATGTATCTCTCATATTATTTGAAAGTCACTAATTAATAGTTTAAGTAGAACCCTCTTAAATATAGCACACACATGGAAGAAAAATTAAGTTCATCCAAGCAGATGCTGTATTGTAAATTTAACATTTATGGTCCCTTCCAACCCAAACCATTCTATGATTCTATGATTCTATGAAGGCATACGTTCGTTCTTGCTAACAAAATTTACTACTTCTGAGCATGCTATCTTATAAGACTTTAGTTTGGCTAACAGCCTCAAACCTAATTTATATTCACAGAACAAATGAGGACAGTAAACAAACAAACATACCCAGTTCCTCAAATCCTAGTATGTTTTTCAACCTGTAAATGCACATTAAATTGAACTGAACAAATATATCTAAATGAATAAAATATTATTTCAGAACCAGGAAAGGATACAACTTCTTATGAAAACACAGTTAACTTTCCTAGTTGTTCTCTAAATCACATCACTATCTGAAACTTTATCAGCAACTTTATTTATTGTTTATTTTTAGGTTATTCTAGTAAATTTTTTTTCATAGATCATTCCTTAATACCTTCATTTTACCTACCATTGTTAAATTCTCAAAAATAAAAGAATGTATCTAACAAATTAAAATATGTATTTAAATAACTGGTTTGGTCTTTTTATTGAGCTGTTGATTTTTAGCTCTCATGTTCTTAATAATTATAAGATGGCTCCTCACCGCCACTCCCCCAAATACTTGCAACATACATACAAAATGTCAAGGAAAAAGAGAACAAGAAGGATAAATGTTAATCTCATTGATTTAAAAATAAATCATAGCATGCTTAAAACACTGTCAGGAAAAGTAATTTTAGCCTAACTTTACTGCTCATTATGAACTCCAGTGCAAACAGCTCATTTGCTCTACTGACTTCTTGGCATTACACAATCTCCTTGCAATTATGATTTGCCACATATTAGTAAATACTGGAAACAGAAATAGCAAACTGAACACAGGATCTACTGGCCTGAGTGTAGACATATTGCCAGCTCTCATTAATTTATGGGCCACAACTGATATAAAGGCGTGGGTTTTTATTACCCTAACAGACCTCCACCACCACGGAATTTAGTACAGCTCCATGACATGATTTCTCTATAGGTCACATGGATGAAAAGCACTAGCTTTATTACAAATAAAAATAAATACACCAAATAAAACATAAGCCTGACACTATGTAATATTCATGAGTTCATGCAGGGTTACTCTGTAAAGTTTAGGCTCTAACTCTGCATTATATTATCATCCTCCAGAACCTTTGCTTGTTTTAAACTAACAAAATCAGTTAACCCCAGATTTCAGATTTGCCATAAGAAGCTCAAAGACATGACCTAGCTGAACTGCTGCGACCTAGCTGAACTGCTGTACCAGTAACTTCTTGAGCCTGACAGCAACTACACTGATTATTCCAGTGGTATAATGCCAATACACTGATAATTCCACTTCCCACAGACAAATATTGGTAAGTGCTCTCTGACAGAGGGAATACCCACTGAACAGCTGTGTTCCAAAAATCCCAAAACTCTGTCTCTCACTTTCCTAGCTGGGACATCTTGAATCCTGACACAGAAGCCTCTCTAACACATGCTCCAGTGCAGCAGTCTCAACAGCAAAGACTTTCAGAAAAACAGGGCAGGTGGCCACCAACTCCATCCCCTTCTCTGGTGAATAAGGTACAATTCCATCATTCCCATCTTTGGTTTTGAAGCCTTCTGTAACGAGGATCCCACCGTCTCCTCACAAACTTGTTCCAGTATTTACATAATCTCACCACTGGAACATATTTCTAGTCTATACTGAATTCCCCTATTAGAAACTTGCTACTTTTTGCTCCAGTCCAAGAACAGATCATTAATTTACTTTTCAAGTATTTGTCCTGTTTCCTTAATTTCTCTCCTCTAGATCACATCAACTAACATACAAGCTCATCAGCCTGGATAGGTTTGAAGAACCCTTTTTTGGCCTGATGAGAACTGAGATGCAGAGCTGTTGCTCGTCCTGCTCAAGGCCAAAAAGCCTCCGCAAGCCTACTTTCTGAATGGATCATCAGTTAGGAAAACAAACGCATCTCGCAGCCAGTGTGGCTTCCAAACAGCAGACAGAGATACTGACTGATCAGCCTGATACGTGCTTATGCTCTCCTGTATGAGGAAAAACGTAGCAACTGCAGAAGGAGAGAGAAGCAAAGCGCACCAGCAGAGCATGGGAGAGGAGAACTGCTGCTGAGTGGTGCCCTGCCCAAGGGGTGGTCAGGGGTCCATCTCAGCCACTCGCTTCAGCCGGGCTCCCCTGCTCCAGGCAGCACTGTCCACCCCTTCCAGTCTTCAGGGAGCACTGGGAGCCCCGACACAGCATAAAATATATAAAACAAACAATGGAGGAAGCTCCACATTATTTGTTTTCACATTGAACAAATTCAAAACACACAGTTATATCGTTGAGAAAACATTAACAAAACCTTCACAGTGAGTTTGGTTTCTGTGCCATACACTCAAATTCAAGAACTGTGAGCAGCCCTAGGATCCAGACTACCACGAGGTTCTGGAGTTCTTGGCTACATCTCGCCACCGGCACCCCCAACTCACAGGCCTCGGTGTGCTAAGCTATGCAGCCCCAGCAATCTGCTGAAGAAGCAGGCACCTCAGCATCTCTGAGGTCTCTATGGGAGTCCAACAATAACCCACCCATTGCATCAGACTGCAGGATGACACTCCAGCCTGTAATTTCTGTTTTTAATACAAATCACCACTTCTGCAGAAAAACAAACAAACCAACCAATCCAACCAAACTCAGATTGATATAAGTGTTTTACCACTGGCAGAAATAAATGTGTAAACATCTTTCCTAAACCACTGAAGGGACACACAGGATCTCCTGTGGCCATATTAGCACCTCCTTCTCAAGATTTACTTGGGTCTAAGAATGTACGAAGCCACATAAAGGCTCAATTAGCAGTCATTGGTGTTTACCATTTCAATCTCAACAAAAATCCAAACCCAGCAAGCATAACAAACCCCATACATAAAAATTATATTCAATTGCTGCTTTCTTCACTACCTGTCATGCAGTTATTTAGATTTACATAATTTTTCAGTTCTTGACCTGATACTTAAAATGATAGATGAAAACTGATGTTTTTTTTTTTTTTTTTGCTTAGAAACCTTTTTCATGTTACATTGAACGAAGATAAACAAACACACCAAAGAATTATGACTTTGAAACAATGTTAAACATTATTTTATAGACAGCAGTATTTCTCCATCTGAGAAATGGTGGACCCTAAGTGCCTGGTCCTCTTTATGTAAGTCACATATCTTTGCACAGGGAATATTTTATCTTGAAAATAATATTTTTGCTTTCTTCAGGGCTACTCTTCTTTGCAACAGACAAGTTTAGAATTTCAGTTTTATGGAGTAACTAAAATAATTTCTGCCTCAGTAGTGCCACCTGATTATAAAATTCAATTCTGATTTCACTGCATCCACAAACCTATCTCCTACCTCAGGCATGTAACTTAAATGTATTACGCTTCCTTTTTAAGTTCTTCCAGTTTACAAAATTTTGAGGATAAAATTTAATGACCTATTGAAAATAAATAAATCATTTGTTATATCACCTTCTACTTGGCATACAATATTAGCTCAGAGAACATTTGCTAGAGGTACTGTTAAGCGAAAATCCTTGTTACATTATGCATGACTTCCCAAAGCACTGAGTACATAATATCCATCATGAAATCCAGAATATATAACTAAATTTAGAAAGAGGAACGTTCAGAGCTGTGATCAGCATTCTGACATCTCCAGTTACAAGTTTTAATTAAACTTGCTTTTTGTATTAAGTCTATTTTTATTAAACACGCACAGAATAATGTTTTATACATTATGCATAACTAAAAAGATATTAAAAAGTTATTTGTAAATGCCTTTTCTTAAAGGGACTTCATAATTCAAGTCACTGTTCCATAACTCCACAGTTGCGATGAAGAGGCATAACCACTGAACATTATATCTTTGAGGGCTTCAGCCACCTCGCTGGCAATCTGTTTCAGCACCCCAAATACTTCCAGTGACAACAGGCTGATAAATGAGATCACTGGATGATAGAGGGCATGCATTGCTTTTTTGTCAGGAAGTAAATTATCAAAACATAAAACCAAAGAGATTCTTGGGCATCTCTGATGCATCAGACCAACCCTCAGATTCCACAATTCCTGTCTTTTGGTACTGAGAATCTCTCATCACTAAGCAGATGAGGTCTCACTCTCTGTATTTTTAATATGATACATCACATTTAAAGAATCTTGTAACTCCCTACTATCACAAATACGAAACACAAAGAAGCACCTAGATGAAAGCTCTGAAGGCTTAAGACCTAACTGCCCTAAATGTCTCCTTTCTCTTGGAAGCAGTGTCTCCCAGAGCAGAGATAGCAGAACTGCGCAGCAGCAGCCACGTAAGCTATCAGTTTACTGCTCCTGCATATGAAAGCCACACGACCTTGATTCTGGATTGTGCCTGAGTTGGGGTGCAATCACAGCTGGTTCAGGTTCATCTCAGTCACTTCTACTGTGAAGGCAGAAACTGCCAAAAGAAAGGTGGTTCCTCTCCAGTCACAGGCAGGAGAAACCCTCTCAGCAGGCTATTCCCACTCATGTTCCCAGGTTTTCCCCACTGTATTTTCTCTGACAAGCATTTCACGTTGTAGCTACGGAGTCCAACCACCTAACTCATGAATATCACATGCACGAATCCCATGCCGTTCTGCCTGACCATTACACACGCTGTCAGCCTGCACAGTCACACGTTTGAAGTGCTTGTATCTTTGCCAGACAGGAGAAGCTGGCAATGCCTGTTCAATCCAGCATCTCAGCCTTGTGAGCATGAAGGATTGCTCATCCAACAAGAAACAGCAGTAAATTTATCAAGTGTTGTCCCCCTAGATATTCCACTTGCAAAATCAAGAGTTTCAAATGAGTCTCAAGCAAGAAACTAAACTAGAAATTACCAAAATCAAATAGTACTTCTTAAACAACAAGGGAAGCCCAGCTTAAAGGACTCAGTATATTTTGAGCTCCAGGAGACCTAATGAGAATGGTGTCCTGATACCGTGACACAAAAGACAAGTGGTTTTGTGGTTGGTTTTGTTTGTTTGTTTTTTACTATTACTATGCATTTCTTCAAAGGCTCCTCTGTCTACATTTGCCAAGAAATAGTTTTTATTAATAGAGGCTAGTACTAGAGCATTCAACATTTGCCCTGGATAAATACATTTTCAGAACAGTCCAAACCAAAATTCCTTGGAATCAGCACATTTATCTTTACAAATTCTACATCACTACCTCTTTGATGCCAATCAAATGCACAAACATAGATTTACTGGCTAGCTAGTATTAAGTAGAAGCTGAAAGCAACTCTATCTTTGAAAAATGCCTATATTGAAAGACCAGAAAGCTATTCTCCTGCTGGAGAGAAACCTGCTTAGTATCAAAGTGAAGAAACTAACAACCTCAGATTTATCAGAGCAACTTCACTTCATTCCCTGAAAATCAGACAGCTAGAATGCAGCAGCTGTTAAAAGTTTCAGTACTAATTCAGCACAAATTGTGCTTTAAGCTGCCTTTTCTAAACCTTTGAAGTAATTTATACTACCAGAAAATTCAGGTTTTACATGTGTATTTCCTCTTGCTTTTCAGACTGGTAGGTAGTCAGAGGCTGGCATGGCCATGTACCGGTACAAAGAATTTCCAACACTTTTTGTGCATATTGAGTTGTGCAAACAAGCATCTTGTACAGACAACAGTCACAGACAAACAAAATATATAGTATTTATTAGAAGTTTCGGAGAAGTTAAGATTTTGTGCAGAAAACCTGAAAGATGAGTCTTTTCAAAATATCTCTTGACTACATCATTCCTGTAACAGATTGTGTTCACACGCTAATGAAATACTGCATATACATAACAGCACAAATAAGAGGAGGTAAAGATATGTGCAGATAAACTGAGAACTACCATCAAATAATCAGCATAAGAAGAAGTTCAAATATGGGAAAGCTATTTTAGTTCTAGCTTTGCTGTTTGTGCTCCACTGCTAAAACATTGTTAAATTCATTTTATCGCAAGCATGCAGTGTACTGCATTTTCAAGATCACCTCATTTCGTTTTGTAAATGGGAAATATCTAGAATTTCAATCTAGAATTTTCCTGGAGAGAATTTTGGACAATCAGTATTGTCAAATATTTTCTTAACTTTATTTTCCTATTCCTCCTCACTTTTTCAATCTATTCAGTGCTTCTGATACAGCTTGGATACTGCACACTGCAGCCACTTTCATGTTGTTAAAGAACACTTATTTGGAAATGAAGATGCACCAAATTACATTCCATAGCGTTTGGAAAGAATGAGAAGTGAACAACAATAAACCTCCTGCATGCTAAACAGAGTCACTGACTGCAAGACGTACAAGAATGACTGTGCCAAAGTATTCTTGCTGCTGCTCCACTGACATCTCTGAATTTGAACAAATGTGGCTCATTAAGCTGAGGCAGAATAAAGACAAAACTGAAATGGAGATTTTTTCCAAATGCTCCATTTGTAGGTACCTGATATACGAATTTTATTTTCTTTTCAATATAGGCAGAATGGCAAGAACCAGTGTATTGCATATGCTGTAATAAGCCTGAAGAGACTTTAGCTGATCAGTCCTAAATAAAGAGCCAAATGAATGGTTTAAACAGAATAATTCTACAGATGGGTAAAATTGGCATTTTAGAGGAAAAAAATAAGAACCATCATGGCACATTTGTACAAAATGTAGTTGAGAGCAGTTAATTCTGGAACCTTTCCAACACTGAGAGGATGTTGATTTTTTTGTTGTTTTAACTGAACGGTAATTTGAATGCAGCACTAGTGTTATCCTATGCGAATGTTCAACTCCCTGTACCTTATTGATATTGTGATTTAAATATAAAGAAGAATATTATATGTGCATTTTTCAGCAGATCATGCACATTTTTGAGAGAGACCTAATGCTCATTATTTTTCTCACTCTTACAAACAAAGCATTAAATAGGAATTGCTCAATGCAGGTACACACACGCAGACTGGGATTGCTAAAAATAGTACCAAGCATTGGAGAGAGAGGGTCAAGTGAGGTTCACACTGTTTCAAAAATCACGGCCTATGAACAGCATGCCACCCCCTTACAGATGCCATACGGAAGGCTTACATTCCATTCCCTCCGCCTCTGCGCACTGACCAGATGAATTTGAGATGTTAAAGAAAAATAACTGGCTAACAGAAAGTGAGCTGCACATACACTGAGCCCTTTCATGCTTTTGTAGTTTAAGGAACATTTCACTAACCTCTCCAGAATTATCATAACTATTTTGCTTCTCCATTTAACAAAAGTAATGCATGTTGGTATATGACTTTTCAAGATTTCTTTATTACTTTTAATTATCTGTTCTGTTATTCATTTAAACTCAATTCTGTTTAGTCTGTTAATAAGAGCAGTGATTTACTCTGTCATATATCAGGTATTTAGAGAACATTTGCAGAGCTACACCAATTAGATGTTTTCCTGTAGTCAGGAATTTATAATATTTAATTCAAGCATACAAAAGAAAATCCAGTAGGCTACAGTGGAAGGGCTGAAAAATTGATTATGTCAATGAATTCACATATAGGAAACAAAACTAAGTTTATTGTAAACTCTAATTTAAATCAGGCATGCTTATTTCTCCAGGATTTCTTCCAACCAGAGATAAACATAATTTTCAACAAATTATCTTTCCATAGAATGCTTTACCCTATTTGAAGCTGCCCAGAACCACGGTAAGATGGGATCTCCTATGGTCCAACGCAGAAGAATATGCAACAACTCCAGTCACCTTCAGTCAACAGGTGAGCTTTCTTCACACTACTGCGCAGTCTAGCAGTACAGAGATGGTAAGCAGCAATTTTACGTCAGAAGATTAGTTCAATATCTATCAACTCATTCTTAATTAAACAAACTGACATCTCTCCATCAGTAATCAGCATTCACAAGATCAGTCACAAGCAGTAAGCAGCCAATTTCCAGTTAAGATTGGCTAAGGGGAAACAGGCGTATCTGCTTTAATCTGCTCTAAGTGAAAGCATAAACGCAGTCATGTGTTCCAAAATATGATGGTCATGTGCCCATGTTCTCCTAGATGAAGCTAATCCCGCATACATAATTACACACATCCAAATGCTTTTAGCTTCTTGCAGCATTTCAGGATCTCAACGATATTTTTAAGTGCTAAAATGGGCATATCAACAATCAGATATTGCACATGGTTGATCAAATTTCTGATCTAAACAACTTCTAAAATCTAGTCGAGACAAAGCACCTGTATTTTAGCATGTGTCACATTGACCAGATTACAGCTCACAGAGAAGCCTAGAATTTCATTCCCTTTGCCCTGTGCCTATTCAAGTAGTGCTGTTTTGCCCGTACAGTTTTAAAAAACTGTTATCTATAGTGCCTTATCTTTAATGCTAGCTTAGAGGATGCTCAAAAGAAGACTAGACTCCATTGTTCTTAGCTAATTACCTGAATAAGCATAGGCTTTTAAAATAAATTGTAATTATAAATGTTAATCAGTAGAATATGCAGTTATTCACAGTCACTTAAAAAATACTAGCAGATATCTTTAGGATCAAACAAATTTATCTTGGGTTTGTCACAAGCTGTTCAAGTTTAGCGTTTGTTTTCCTAAACAAGTACTCCAACTCCATAAAATAAAGGTGCCACTTTAATGTAAACAATATTTACACTGACTTGTTTAAAGAAAACAATTAGCTACATTCCTAGAAGTCAAGATACAATCTGACAAATGATGGGCTACTTGCAAATGTGCTGAATTTACAAAAAAAAAAAAAAAAAATCACAAAGTTACTGTCTTCATTTCAGTCTCCTTAGTGGGAGATGAGAAGAAAACTATAAATTCAAATTACTAAACTCATCTGGAATATCTGAGATAGGCTGTGCTTCCAATCATATTTTTTTGAGAGCACACTGGACACACGAGACTTGCCTCCTTTAGTTGTTCAAATGTTTGTGGCTGCACTCTAAGTCATCCCTATTAAATGGCCTCTGATTTAAGACTCAAAAACAGCATTTAAAACAAGTAACGAGCCTGAAATTTGGGGAAATGGGCTCAATTCTCTGCTCCAGGCCTAAATCAGAAATGAAGCCTAAGGAATTCACTCAGTATCTCCCTCTGCTCTTTGATTGCACACAGGAACAGAAGTAAATCCTGATCACAGACTGCTGTAAGGAAAAGCACATTAAAAGATCACAAAGCACTCAGTACTACAGTGACATGGTCTGCAAAATTTAGAAAGGCTAAAATACTGGATAGAAATCTATTAATCTATCTAGGTAGCACGCCTAGGAATAGCAGTTCAGAAGTGAGAGCTAAATGATAGTTTAAAACTTCAGTCCATGAAGACTTACACACCACTATTTTAAACAAGACTTACATTCACCAGCGATTCCATTAGACTAAAGGCAGACCCACTTCATTCAGCAGCTCCATGCAGTGGGAAGGCTGTTCTAAGGCCAGTTTTTTAAATACATCTAGAATTACAGAGGACATCTCCTGCTCCTTCAGTAAGTTAGATGGTTGGTTTTGCAATACAGGCAGCAGCTTATCACCAGCCTTTGTCACAATTTTCCAACAGACAACTCAATATCTTTGCTTACAAATGTCATATTTACAAAGCATGTTTATAAGTACAGGAAAAAAAAAAAAGGATCTGTAATGGCTGATGTGCAAGGAGACTTCTGTGCTGACATCTTCAGCATTATACAGCAGTCTAAATGCAGAGACATGCAAAAACTGACTGAAAATATTTCCATTGAACGGTGAGAGCTGCAGATGATAACTCCAGCAGTTATAGATCTATTTGAGTCAAGAAGACAGTAAAATGTTCTGAAAAGACTCTATGATTTTTATTTGATAATAAACACAAATCAGGGCAAGTAGCTCATTTTTTTAAAAATACTGTTTATAACACTATTCACTCTGGTATAGAGCTTGTGATACAAGTATCTGAAAAGCACTTAAGCTAAAAGTGCCTTTCTAAGGATGGTACTATATACAAACAACTTCAAAGATGCTAGGCATCTTACTACCAAAGGTAATTTTAGAGATCAGTATGCAGAGGCACAAGGTACAAGGCCTACTCAAAATCACCACAAAGACAGCAGATCAAACAAAAAACAAACAAAGCCAAACTTGAAAAATTCATTTTCTTGCTGTGTGTTTGAAATTATTCTCTTGTGCATATTCTGGATATAATATCAAACACCTTCCACTTTGCATTTTGTTTTGAGGACTAGCTGATAAACACTAAAAAAAATCATAAAACTGCAGGACAATTCTATATACAACATAAAACTTTCATCGTGGCCAAATAATCTTTGTTCAACAACAGACATAATTAGAAAATATGCTCCTTCTTTGGAATACTTCCAGACTCAGCAACCAGGAGAAATCTTGCTGTCTGTTCAGGAACCAGCACGTTCTTCCTCCCCAGACCCTGCTGCTCAGGCTGTAGCCAGAAACCAAAAGACTACAGCAGCGTTGCTCACACACAGTGAAAATACAATGTTTATGGGAACTGGTCATTTATTCTGACTAAAATTTGTAACTTCAGGCTTAAAATGGTATAGCAAACAGCAACATGATCAACAGGAGTCCCTGTACCACATGAGAGAAGGAACAACTATCAGAAACCAGCTCTGAATGAAATTTTTCTGATTCCTCTTGGTAACATCAAGTTAAAAATAGGAAGCAGAAACCACAACCTTTAATATAGAAATCCACCCTTACATTCACAGATTTTAACATAAAGAAAGGCTTCAGAAGAATATAGGTCTCAGATGGTCACAGTGATCCTCGTATTAAGTCAACACCTGCTTATTGAGGCAGATCAGAGCCTTGGATTACACAATAATTTATACATACTAATGTTATTTTAACATTAGTATAATGTTAAAAATTGTGATAATTTATTAAATATCTTCTAGGCAGTCATACAAAGGCAAATCCTTCCAGAAGTCTGAAATATTTTGATGCTACTGTGAATGCTTTCAGTGACACAGAAGGAGGGGGCGACACACCAAACCCCAAACACTTTTACATATGCAGGCTGTATTAATCTTTTTAATACTCTTTTGCATTCCTACCAAGAAGCCTTCTAGTAGTTTAATTCATTCAGTGTCTGACAATCAAATGCAATTAGTGATCTGTAAAAATATAAACAATTTCAAACAAAGACTGTTTTTGAAATGCAATGCCTAATGAATTACACAGGGAATTGTCTTTCAGACGCCTATCAGAAAAAAAAAACAATACAGCAGATTTTCTTTAGCACCTGGAAGACTATTCTTATGGATTTGTAATAATCAACTATGTCAACTCCTTTTTAAGCAGAGCTGATTGACAGAAATAGTCTTTTAGTTGGTGGATCAGAAGTCACTAATATTATCTACAGAAATCTCTCAATCTTTGTCTACATTTAGGTGTTTTCTGAATGTTTTCAGTATCACTGGCATTACCAATTATAAGAACAGAGACATTAAAAAACACTATGGGGTAAACTAGAGGGTGAACTCTCAACAACTCCTCACTGACTACCCATAAAGTGCTTTCATCCCAAGGTAAAGCAGACCACTCTCAGAAGAGTAATGGCTATCTAGTCTGTTTATGAACAAACACATCTGAACAGAGAAGCCAGCATGCAGCAAACTATGACCCTAAGCTCATTCCTGACCTGTGTCCATACAGCAACTCCATAAAAGAGAAATTAAATACAGGAACCTGTATTTTCTACCATGGTACAGATGATCTCCGCATTCACCAGCAACAGAGGAAACTGGATGGAATTCTCTCACAAGTACACTTACTAGAAAATTCCTTTTTGCAATGCAAGACTATGATGTCAAAAGTCCTTTCACCAGCTTTTCAACACATCATACAGTTGCATATTTCTGATAAGCTTCTAAATAAATTATCTTTGAGGTTCATAAATAATCTATCTTCCTCTCTTGAGGCTCAAACAGGGGACCTGGCCCTTCTGCCAACTCCAAACATCATGGCCATATTAATCCACTTCAGAGACGTTGACTTTTGATAGACTTCAATAAAATTTTAAATGTATGTTTTCCAGCATGACATCTTTTTTTCTTTTCTATGAACTCTGTCTGAGCTACAGTCTGACCTAATAAATAGACCAGACCTAACTGGCAGAATTCAGCATAAATCTGTTGCTTACAAGATCATTCAGACAGCATCCCAACATCTATTTTTACCTCTTCTAATTTTAGCTGTTTCTTTGCTTTACATCTGTCAACTGGGACCTTTATGTAAGTTTTGTATAATTTCACTGGGAAAAAAGCGCAACTATTTAAAGGAAGAAAATATAATATGTAGCAGCATAGTGCTAAGACAGGAGTTCTGGAGGAACAAGCAGGTGGCACAGTCATTTTTTCAGTGCCAGATTTAGCTATTGCCTGCTATCTGCTCACCTCCTACTGACTGAAAACTCCAAGGTCTAACTCTAGAAGTAGAAAGATTGGAGGAAGGAACCAAAACTGAGTAAGCTTTTTAGAGAAGAGATGGAAAGGCAGGTGGAAAGAGATATTTGGAGATCCCTAGGCGAGTTTCCCACACCAAGTGGTACTATCACAAACACCAGACCAGGTCAGCTGAGGCTTTGTCCATCTAAGTCTCAAAAACCTCTAAGTAGAGAGGTTCATCCTCTCTGAGCAATCTATTTCAAATCATAATCAACACCAAAAAAAAAGAGCAGAGACCTTGATAACATTCTCTCTCTCTTATTTATCAGAGGAAATAACAGTTTGTGAATAAGACAGAAGCAACCACCAAAAAATTCAGGAATCTGTAAAAGAAAGTGAAACAGAATAGAAGACAATTTCAGAAGCCTAGTAGATAAAAGCAACGTACTTGGACAGAAACAAGAGGAAAAAAAAAGTACAAGATACAATCAAAAAAGCATAAACTCTACGCAAATATTTACACAAATCATGTGCAGTGACAGCAAATGCAGCCTAGCTGTGGAGTTTTTGTTCAGCTCAAGCTCAAACCAACAGACAAAGCCAACCTACAAAAAGGATTTCTGGCTATCAGTGATACAGGAATGGAAAGGAAAGGCAGCGTAAGGGTTTACTTCTGCACAAAAATGACCGCATGAAAACAGTAGTCCTAAATCAAACCAGCGGCCCTGTGAAAGCAACCACATCAAAAGTTCAGAGACAAATTATGCAAGTGAGCACACTCAGAAGGTTGCTGCCCCATTACAATTTTCCAGCCTCAGTAAGCAGCAGGTAAGGGTTTTCTGAAGCAGAGACGGCATTTGAGCAGCTATGGAGCACTGATATCTGCCTAAATTTGTCTGCTCTATTTTTAAGTACAACTCAAACTTCAGATTTCTCATTATCCAGTCACATTATGATCTAAAATATTACTATATTCTTTGTAAAAAATATCTGTATTTTCTTTTGTCTTTCAATTTTTAACTCCCCCTGTCTCAAACCTGCTGTCAGTTCCTCCATCAGGCTGCAGCAGTGCACGTGTTCCTGTGTGTTTAACCGTCCACAGTCCAAGACAGAATCTTTTACAGGAATCATTCAGTGTATTTGCACATCACCTTCTGCATCTGTCCCACTTACTCTATATCCTTTTAGAGAGGGGCTGCCCAGAAACGCAATGTTGCAGACATGTCTTCTGTTTTGTTCTGTATTTCTTTTCTAATAATTCCTTTGCTGACGACAACTGAACACTGAACTGACATTCGTTAAGAAAATGCCATAAATGCTTAACTTCCAGAACCATGACTCTGAGATGTATTACAAATTCAGATCACAACCCAGCTAACATGAGCAGCTCCCTTTCCTTCACAATCAAGTTACAGAAGTAACATTTCAGAGAATATCAAGCAATTTTTTTATTTTAAAACTGAGAAGTCAGAAGAGGTAAAAAGCATCACTTTCAGCCAGTTTCTGTCAAATTATCAGTCATAGAATCATAGAATGGTTAGAGTTGGAAGGGACCTTCAAAGGTCATCTAGTCCAATCCCCCTGCAAGGAGCAGGGACATCCCTGACTAGATCAGGTTGCTCAGAGCCTCATCCAGCCTGACCTTGAACGTTTCCAGGGATGGGGCTTCCACCACCTCTGTGGGCAACCTGTTCCAGTGTTCTACAACTTGCATTGTAAAAATTTTTTTCCTAATATCCAGTCTAAATCTACCTCCCTCTATTTTAAAACCATTGCCCCTTGTCCTATCACAACTGGCCCTACTGAGTTTTGAATTTTTGAATAATATTTGAATAATCAACTAACAAGAGAAAATGAAAAGACGATTCGTTGAAACACAGTGACTTCATGCAGGCACCGAGAAAGAAGAAACAGAAATGAAAGAATATTATAGTTTTTTGTAGAGCTAAACGAAAATTTTAAACCCAGAAAGAAGAAACAAAGCATACATCAAATGGCACAATCTACTGACATACATTGTTGAGATATCATCACTCCAAGAGTTCT
>JAAGAY010004368.1:0-33330 GCA_011801015.1 Ardeotis arabs | reverse complement strand
GACCTATAAGATCATCTAGTCCAACCGTCTTCCCACTACCATTGCTGCCACAGCTACTAAACCATATCTTGTAGCTCCTCATCAAGCCGCCTCTTGAACACTGCCAGGGACGGCGACTCCACCACCTCCCTGGGCAGGCCATTCCAGTGCCTGACCACTCTTTGGGAGAAAAAGTTTTTCATCTCACATATTCTGGCATCCCTATCTTTCCTAATACTGTTCATCCTTCAAGGTAGTGGTACAAAAAAAAACTCGTGCAGAAGAAGTGGGAAATTCTCTTATAGCTAATAATCTTTTCTCATGGTGAAAAAATACCAGTGTATCACAGGGAGTAGCTTTTAGTGGAAACGGTTTCAAAATGCCTTCATGCTAGCAAATTCAAGAAACTGAGTCCCTTGTTGAATCATTTCAGCATCTTAATTTCATGGCAAATTTCCATCTGGCCATATTACAGAAATGATTTTGTAAACATATATGGGCTTCTTTTCAATACAAAAAGGCAATCTTCCTAAATATGATACAAAAATATGTGGTCCTAAAAGAATAAAAACAGACTGAAAAGAACAATAGAAAATATGATGCTACTGGCCTGCTGAATTAAGATATCTGGCACTGAATCATGTAAGAAATTGTTTTGAACTTTATGAGTTTTGCATAGTTAAACAAATGTTTCTGTAGACATTATTTTAAATCATTTGATAAAACTCGAACAGGACAAACCACCATCTGGATCTACTGGAACAGCAGTACTTTCTTTCTTCTAGAAAGTAATCTCAGTTAAATGATATGTCAAAACAGAAGGTCTTTGAAGGAACAGAAGTGTTCAGGCTGAGAATCACAAGAAGCCTACTGTTTGCAAGTCAGGTAGAAAAGTTTAATTCAAAATCTGAAGTTGCCCTCAAGTTGAATAAACGCTGATAAGCCACTAAATTGTCCATATATCGGTAAAAGTTATTTTAAAGTCTTTACAATTTGGTCTTAGATGCATAGTATAAATGATATGCTTTGTCAAGAGTCATCTCTATGATAACTTGCTGGAAAAGCTATTGAAGAGCTGGAAAGGGTGTACCTAAAGATCATGCGCACTTTATGGAGTGCTTTATCGAATGCAATTCTTAAATCTCTTGTATGTTCTCTAAACATTCTTAACACTCTATTCCTTTCCTAGGATCATTTGACCTTTGCGTCTAAACAACTAGAGTTATTAAAAAAAAAACCAAAACATTTATATTTCTGATCTCATTCAAGCACATATTTGTCCTTCCAGTTCCTAATTCCATTAATTTGGAAGGCTTACATCATACATTCAGACATTGCCATGCATAACTATATTTACTATTAAAAGAAATTTAATACTATTAAATAACATTTATTAATGCTGTTAAGGATCTATTAAAGAAGAGAACTTTCTATTACTATTGTGAATGTTTGTATTATTGCCAACCCACATAAGTAGGATTAATTATTAGAAGTTACTGAATTGCTCAGTTCTGTGTTCTTTGTTATTGTTGTGTATTCATTAATTGGACCTTCGTTTAATCTTTTAGGTGTCTAAAAGGGAGTTGAATTCTTGTTGTAACCTAAGTTAAATTCAAAAGTTATATTGAATTGTTCCTGATAGGTTTTTGGTTTTTTTTTACTGTGTTCAGAAAGGAAACATGGAAAAGGAAGTTATCATATATGAATTATCCAGAAACTGCAGTCGCAAATGCAGTTGACCTTAGCTACTAAGAAAAGTGGTAAAGTACGATTCTTTACACTAAGATATTTTCAACTATTAGAGACAATTTCACCATCATTGTAGGACTACTTTCCTATGCGTGCGTACTTTTATGGAAGAGTTTTCGACTGAGGAATCTCTTCCAGATTCATCACAGTGAAAGAGTTTTCTCTGACCTTTTCTGTTTTGTGTCTTCAACAAACTACTTAGCTTGTCTTGCGCAACTTCAAAGATTCAGAGTAACGGTAACATATTAGTCTTGTTACAAAACAACCCATTATACTTCAGATTTGAGGATACTTGAGTTTTGCAGCTGGAGTCATGCTTCAAGAAGACTCTCAACATTTTCTAAAGCTATTAATTTTCCTGAAGCCTTCAGGTATTAGAACGTAATACTTTATTGCAAGTGTTACTAGCCTAATAGAACTAAAGCTTCAGTGCCTTTTATACAACTACATCAAAGGCAATAAAAGAGCATCTTTAGTTATGTTTGGAGAAGTTAATTTTATTTGATTGAAATGAATATTTAGCTAATGTATTACCTGTTAAGCCACTTATCTCCTCAGATTTGGTATGAAATAGGAACATATGTTCATCAGTTCATGGAGTCATAAATTGCATTCCTGAGTTTCAAAAGACCAAAATCAAAACCAGATATTGTCTATAACTGGCATTTTCATAAGCAGTCACTTGATGTGTTTATAATCTGTAGCATTTTCAGAAAATCAGAAGTTATTCTTTGCAAAGTATGTAAATATCTCATTATTTTTCTTTCTACCACTGGATTTCTGATATAATTTTTGTTCTCTCAAAAAACAATACAAAATATTATGTTAGGAGCCACTTGGGTAATTTGGAAAAATGAACCTAGATACTTTGATTAAAATACTGGATAACTGTTTCACTTTGAGTTCAATATGTAGACCTAATGAATAATTTTGCCTTGTATTTTTTAAATGGAAAGGAACTCAGCAAATCCAAAACTTTTCATAGAAACATACTAGTTGGAAAAATATTCAGTGGGCAGGTTTCTCAGCTTCTGCTAACCCTGATTCAGTCAAAAGTTGTACCTCATTAAAAAAAAAAAAAAGAAAAAGAAGACTCTATCTTCTTCTTAATATTTCTATCTTGTGTAGGTTTTCTTTTCTTCAACTAGAGATGTACTTTTGCAGTGGGTCTAGAATAATTCAGTTAAAGAGAGTACCTACCAGAAAATGTAGATTAATTGAAACTCAGAGTCCATTATTTTAATGGGATTTCATGATAATTTTCTTCTATCATATAACATTTCTGTTTCCCAGTAGCCGCTTCATTTAAATTGTATCTCTAGTAATGGCATATAATAAGTACCTTTATGTGCTTAGCACAAACAAATCCTCTTTCTGGAAAGGGTATCTTGCTTCTCCTGCCCTCCTTCCTCTCTCCTTTTCTCCCTCCATCTCTCTTTTCCCCCTTGTCTGTCTGTCTTTTGTTTCCTTCACGTTGCTAGAAGTTTTTGGCAATTTACAATATGAATTTGTAATTCAAAGAAAATTACAGGAAGAATACTTTTATATTAGTTTATTCTAATGATTGGAAAGGTATTTGTATTAGAACCACTGAAATATTCCTGCCCTTGACTACGGGAAGTTGAAACCTGAAGGTGTGATGGAATCAAGAGAAACAGGACTGATGTTTAAAGGACAAAATAGACCATGGTGCCAAACAACTAATATAAGAACAACTGCAGGAGTTATTGCATCCTGAATGGGATATATTAGTCAGGAACTGTGGACTGGGTGTATATAAATTTTGCAGAATCATGATAGATAAGTTTCAGTAAGAAGTGAAGTCGTGGACCTTTAGTGTGCATATTGGAGAAGTATTGTTAATTCCCTTCAATTACTGAGCATTTTAGCTTCTTCTGTGGAACATTTTTCTACTGTGTTAAGTGCAATAGACTAAGAATATTTCGGCAAATATTTACAGGGAGAGATAATGTTGTTAGTTTCCATTTCCATAAATGGAAATCCTAATTTTCAAGCTCTTGTTCCATAGAACCTGATGGGAGTGCACCCATGAGTGCTGAGGGAGTTGGCCAATGTCATTGCAAGGCTACTTATGAAAAGACTGCTCATAGAAAGGAGTTGGCAGAGAAGGACCTGGGTTTCCTGCTGAATAACAAGTTGCTCATGAGCCAGCAATGCACCCTTGTAGCAAAAGAGGCAATGGGATCTGCGGCTGCACAGAGCAGAGTATTGCCAGAAGGTCAAGAAAGGTGAACCTACACCTCTACTCAGCACTGATGAGACACATCTGGAGTGCTGTGTCAAGACAGACATGGACCTACTGGAGTGAGTCAAGCAAGGGTCTACAAAGGTGATTAAGGAACGGGAGCATCTCTCATACGAGGAAAGGTTGAGAAAGCTGGGACTGTCCAGCCTCAAGAAGAGAAGGTGGATTGGTGAAGAAGACAGAAGCAGACTCTTCTTAGTGGTGCTCAGTGCCAGAACAGGAGGCAAAGGGCACAAACTAAAATACAATATATTCCATTTAAACATAGGAAAAAACATTTCCTCTATAAGGATGATCAAACAGTGGAACAGGTTGCCCAGAGAGGTTGGAGAGTCTCCATCCTTGGAGATATTCAAAACCCAGTTGGAGAGAGTCTTGAGCAGCCTGTGTTAGGTGACCCTGCTCTGAGCAAGGGGGTGGACTAGATGATTTCCAAAGGTCCCATCCAATCTCAGTGGCTCTGGGATTCTGGGATTCTGTGATTCAGATGAAATTTCCATTAAGTCAAGAGTATTTTGACTTGAGCTTTAGAATAATAACGTTCAAAATACTTTTGAGTTATCCTTTTTCTATTGGAAAATGTTATGGTATTGAATTGAGCAGGACTACACTAAAAAGAGTACTTGTAAATTAATATTCTGTTGCAAGCTGGATATTGTCCAAAAGAATAACGTGTGATGTTTATTGAAATATTTAGCAAAGAGTGCATTTTTTTAAATGTTAGCTTTATAAGGAAATTATTTTTTTTCTTCTTTTATTCTGAGACCAAGACAGCAAAGCTATTGACTGTAGAGAGCACTTGGGGATCTTCAGCTGTTCTCATTCTTTGTCCCAAATGATTCAGGGAACCATGAAGCTAGCTGTGAGTTAAGGGAGTTCAAGGAACCTGCTCCAAAAAGACCAGTCTTTAATGGTAATAGATAAAAAGATTTTTACATCAAAACCTAAATGTACACTAAAAATGTATACAATAAAGAACAATGAAATAGAGATACGTTACAGAAGATGCCTGTTACGTAGTTGTGCAATGAGTGAAATCATGCAATGAGTGGTTATATGCATACTGAAGAAAAAAATGGAAGAAGGAAGAACAGATATAAAGACAAATTAAAATTTGATTTAAAGATCAGTAAGAGGAATATAATATATTAGATTAGAAAATCTTTCATAACTTATGTTAGTTCACAAAAGTAAGTTTCAACCTTCATTTGCAGATAGGAGTCTGTGCAGAACATAGATTCTGTGATAGAAGAATGCTGATCCACTGCCAGATGCTTCTTTCATTATCTTAAGCACTAACAAAATTATCTAGATAAGACAGTGAGATATTAGAATGCCATTTTATCTTAATATAATAGGTTAAAATTATTTCTATTGGGTACTCTGCAGTGAAGCTGTTTTTCATGGAAAACCCAGACTCATCTCACTTATTTCTAATGTTTCTAAGTTACCTATTTTTTTGTTAGCCTAACTAAAACTAAATTGAAATAAGCTGCTTGTACATTTACTTTGATACAGTAAACTCCCGTTCTTATATTATTCAATGTTTAATGATTTGCATATACTATTCCACATATTATCTTACCATGATACATGTAGGCCTATTTACAGACTACTTATTAAGTGATAGATCTACAAACTTCTGCATGTTTTTATAGATGTAAGGAATGCTCTGCAACTCAATTATAGGATAAAGACTTTACAAATGGTCAAGATTTCTGGAAAGGTTGCACCATTTCTTTCTGCTATTTAAAAAACATTATTTAGTGGAAATTGAAGCACACATTTAGGTAGCTAGGGTAGCATTAAGACAGTGTAAACAGAAAAATCTAGGTTTGTAATACTTCAGAAAGAAGGAGCAGACAGCTTTTTAGATTTTAGTGATAAAACTCTTCCAACCATCCAAGAACAATCCTTCTATTTTTATGTTTCTGCATGTGGAGTATTCTGTTTGTTTGTTTTAACCATACAGCTGACTCTATTCCATGTTTAGAGGGGCTGGGTTAAGATATGATTGGATTTGTGGGTATAGGATTGGTATGATGTGCTGTCATCTGTTGCCGTGGGCTTTGTGTGAGGCAAATCAGCACCTAAACTGTGATGCTTGTAACAGATTAAAGGAGAAAGCAACAGCAACATCTCTCTTAAAATGAAAGTGCCATGGGGACCCATTTTATGATTGGGAATTGTTCTGTACTTATTGAAGTTAGACACCACGTGGAAGAAGTGTTTTACTGCTACTTGGCTGTGTTAATACAATTCAGCGATACTAAGTTTCAGAACTGTCAAGAAGTCGGAACTTGTCTTGAGGATTTAGAGGGTTGGGAGCCAACGAACCTTGGCTCCTTTAATTCCTCTTCCATCCCAGCTTGTTCATAGACAGCCTTATCTCTTTTGCTGTATTCTTTCTAATGAGCACTACTCATATTTTCTGCATATGTCTGGTAGGCAGCGAACCCTGACAACAGTGTTCATCAGCCATATTCTTTCTACTAATCCTTGTCCTACCCACTGTTGATCTACTGTAGTTTCTCACACAGCTGGTAGTGGATCCATTTCTTCATATACTAAACACTAAATGGATGAATTTTGCTAGTTCACCCTTAATCCCAGTCACAGTACTGGGGTTTGGTGTGGTGAGGAAAGACAGACAAGCAAACTGGGAGAATGTCAAGCCTCTGGCTGGCAAGGTCCCTGCCTTGCTGTCTATGGTATCCCCCTTGCTGCTGGCTCCCCAGCTCTGAGGGAGCAGCTGGCCCTTGCTGCTCCCGACAGAGTGAGGGCATGCTGGAAAGAAAACACGGAATGATTATATGTGTCTAAGTCCAAGTATCCTAGACAAGAGATCCATCTCAGTTCTGCTGTCTTTGGACAGAAATATTTCTCTCTCTGGTGATGGCAGTCTTACTTTGCCTTATAAAATAACTTGAAACTGAGCTGATTTCTGTCTTTCAAGCCACTGTGAATTAACCTATGTCTTCTAAAATAAAAGGAAATTATGGAAAGATAAATTAATAATGCTGTTAAAATATACAGGCATATTAACACTGTATGTGTATTATTTCATTTTATTTTTATTCTTGTCACTTTGAGATTTTTCAGAATGTGAAATGAAAATGAAATAGATATTTTTGCCAGTCTCCCTTTCCTATCTGAAGTTCCACTACAGTTATAAGGACTCTCATTTTATAAGATAGGATTTTTGTCATGTTAAAATCCAGTATAATAAGAACATAAATAACATACAGAAGAAAGTCTGACAAGAAGTCTTTTGTATAAAGCTGTAACACAAGACTATTCTGTTTGTAGAGATTAAAAAATTGAAATCTGAGACCTATACAATTCCTGGGCACAGTAGGATAAATAATGACATTAGCTTTCTGTGATAATTCTTGTGAATGTAGCCAAAGGCAAACTATTGTTAGTAATTAAATAAAATAATGCAATTTAGATAACAAGTACCAATATAGTGCAGTTTTAAAATTTTTAACTTATCCTAGTCACAACCTTTCACCAACTCTTAATTGATTTAATGTGCTATTCAATTTCACTATTCAGGGAATAGGTTAAAAAATACAACCAAGAAATGCATGCAAATATAAGTTTATGTGCTCTTTGAACTAGTGAGTTTGTAATTTGCATCATATTTTCCTGGGGAAGAATATCTGGAAAAATCTTTTCCAATTCCTTATGAATGTAAAACTCATGTTTTCTAATCCATAAGTAAATGGTATAATGCTAAATCTTAACTAGGTCAGATTTAAGATGGTGGGAATGTAATGTTCTCTTTTGCACAATGAAAGCTCTGTAGTTATTTAGAATACTGCTTTATGAATGTACCAAAAAAAAATCATGTATGTTGTTGTGAAAGAGATGCTGGAAACCTACCTATCAATATTGTGATCAAATATTTACTTCAGACCCAGTGAAATCCAAGATGTGTTGTGGGACTCTTATAACACTGTTGTATCAGATTCTCAGCTGGCATACGTGATAGAATAAATCATGTGATAGAAATTGAAATACATTTATTTGTTTTGTCACAGGGTGATCATAAATTATATAATTATTTCTGACTCATGTTAATATACTTTATAGGGAACCATGCCATCATGTACATGTATCTCAAAATATATCTGAAACTGCAGAATTGCTGCAATTTTGTGCAAAATCTATTTCTGCTTGTTAAGAATTTTGATTCATTTCAACAATTTTTTACTACTTCATGACTTTTTCATGATTACTAATTCACTAATAATTTAGATCAGTAAATTTTCAATAAGTGTCAAAAATAGTTGAAAATCAAATTTTGTTTCTGAACCAATCTATAATCCAAAACATTCTTACTGGAAATGAGATTCTTGGGAGTGAAAATGCTTAAAGAAATCTGTATCCAAACAAGCTTTAAACTGAAACAAGAAACATATGTATTGACTCTGTGAAAGGACCTTACTCAAAGCTTGAGTGAGGCTAATTTTAAAAAAATAATTACAAATAATGTATGTGTATGAAATTATATTATTCACATGAAGTTTATAATGAAAGATAAAATGATTTGAAAAATTTAAACAAATTATTTATACAGCCATATGAAGATCAAATGAGTGTGCAAAGCTGGATTCTTGTAAATTAAATAGTTTAACTATTTGGCAAATAGTCGTGGGAAAAATACCTGGATCAAAGCATCAGCAACTGTCTGGAATTGATTTATAATAGACAAGTCACCATCTCCTTTTTTTTTAGTTAGTGATATTTAATCTCATCTGTATTATTACTTTTGAAATAATGGCCAAGAACAATAGAAGCTTTACAAGAATTGTGAACAACATGGGAAATAAATGCCTTTTGGATTTAGATTCAGGATACTGTAACAGTCAGGAAAAATGCAAGATGGACTAAGATACTGCTTCCAGCTCAGTTTAGAACCTGTACTTTGTACCTCAGAATGAACTTGATTTGGGTCAGGATCTGTGTGCTGACTTTTTTTCCTTCAGTTAATGTTAAAAAAGTGGAAAAATGGGGAAAGCCATACCAAAAGCCTCAATATTGTTTTCTGAAATTTTGTAATACTTTCTTGGAATTTTGCAATATACTGAAATACTTGAGGAAATCTCTTGTGAAAAACTTCTGCTGAGGTATTTTGGTCTCTGCAACCTTTTTTTTTAGTTCAGATTAAAACCCAAATCTATTAAAACTCTCCTACCTCTAAGGAATGTTTGTTAGCTCCACTAACTGCACCTTTATTCCTAGATAAATGTCTTCAGATTAAAGAAATTTTCCCACCTTTGCGGTTCTTTGAATACACATGCCTGTACATACATATCAGATGCAGAACACTAGAAGATCTTGTTTATTGTCAAAATTCATATATGCAAAAAAGTCTTTCAAGTTATGCAGAAGTAGGAAAAAAGTCTGTATGATTTTCGCTGCTAGCATTTGGCGAGACTAAAGGGAAATGAAACAAACAGATGTCCTATAAGCTGTCAAGACCTAATAAGTCTGGTATTAATAGACACGTCTGGGCCAAGTACTCTCTAGAGATAGTAACAGTAATTGTTGCCTCCAGATAGTCACATGCTTAGTCTCTGCAATTTTTGAAAGAGTTTAAATTCTCAATTGTTATGTTTTAAAAATATTTTAATTAATTATTACTTATTATAATGCTGTCTGTAGATTTAAGTACCCACCCCTAATGAGGTGTCTCAACATGAAACAAAGTTTAAGGGTTTTTTTTAGTGGTGAGTAGGAACTGATAGTTTAATTTCTTTTGCCCTGGAGGGCTGGTATCACTTGGTATGTTAAGAAATGCTAGTTTGAACAGATATGTTTGGCTGCTTATATGAAGATGATGAGACTCAGATGCAGGCTCTTTCCTTATACAAGGTTGTTCTGTTATAGTACACCTTGCTCTCCATTGTCACCTGGCAGTTCTGTCAACTACCACTACACTTGACTGAGCATCTCTAGTGCTCAGGAAGGTGGATGAATCATACTTTCAGAGACGGTCTCCTTTTCACTTAGGATATGAAATTATATTAACTAATCAGTTTTTTATTTATTCTGGTAGAGCACAGGAATTTTTGGTCTCTTATTCAACTGCTGTAAACCATTAATGTAAAAACCGATACAGGGACTTAAGTTTCTTATAGAAATCACTACACTCCTTTATGGAAAGCACGCTTGGAACAGCTGTAAACATATATAAATAGAGGGGTTGACATAGAGCATTATTCTGTTCTAGTATTTTCCCTAGCTGAGGTTAACACTATTTGGCTTGCTAAACAAGTCATCACATCAGTCAGTCACCATCTTAGGAAAGATCTTCTTCAAAGAAAGCAACTCTCTCTTGTTCTTTCTTATTCTCTAATTTGCTTATGCATATTTGTGTTTATAATATTTTCCTTGCTTCACTTGGTTATATACCCTGTCATGACCCACAGTATTCTACAGGCTAGACACTGTATTTTAAGATTTGTACTTAAGTACGTATCACTTTGCCCTGTTTGCTGAGATATTTCTGCAAAAGGTACCACTGTAATGTATTATTGTTTGCTTTAAGTCTATGCTTCTTAGAGGTCACACACTTGTGAAAAAATTATGTTACTGTATTCATTACAGAGAGTCCTTGTGACTTATTTACAGTATCTTAGTTTAGGTCACCTATTTCTAGAGCACTATACTTGTTGCTAAGGTCTTAAGCTTTGCTGTTCCTGATGGAGTTTCAGGAAAGTTTTTAAGATTAAATTTCAATAATGAAAAGCTGAGATAGATTCAAAATTCTAGTGAAACATTTACATTTTCAGCGATATCTGATATCCATTTCTCCTTCGTGACCTCAGAAAGATACAGAGAAATTAAAACTATCAATATTTGAAAAAAATTAACACTCTTTGTATGTAACACCACTCTAGGTGCATATTAAATTCTCAGTGGCAGTTCTGTGGCTTTTTTAAAGAAAGAAAATATTTTAGGTTTTTTTGCTTTTAAAATGGTTGAGTCAAATATTTTCCACCACTTAATAAAAACAAGCTGGTAGTAAGCTTTTAAAATAAGACTCAAAATGGCTGGCACTAGAAACAGTGTATTTGCACAGAAATTGGAACATTTCTGCAAGTTTGTGGTATTGTTTTGCGTTTCCAGTAGGAGGAACTGGTATACAGAATCTCTCTCTGCTTGCTTTTAAGTGAAATAGCTCTTCTCTCTTAGTTCAAAGTAGGCCACAAACAGGCATCTTCTGAAGTTAGTTGCCCAAATTTAAGACGGTGCTACCCATCTGTTGCTTGTCACGAATCAGAAGCTGAACGTACCCCCCTAAAGCTCTGTTAGGAGAAGAAATATTGCATGTATTTCTAACTCACCTCATGCCAAGTCCACCTAATAGCAATAGCCACTTGCACTGCCGCATTAAACTATGGCAGAGGAGTTGGTGTGACACAAATAAAGGGATCCTGGGGCAGGGCTCCTTTGTAAAGTTGTCAGTGACAAACAGGTAGAGGTAAAGCAGTCCTCAAAGACACAATTTCTTGCAAAATAGACATCAGTTAGCAGCTGTGACTCTAAAAGTGCTATAACGCTTAGAAAAGTTTTCAATTATTTTTATGTCAAAACTATAGAGTACTTCTGATTCGTTAAGTGACTTATACTATTAACTAGTGTGTGCTGGCAGTGGCTATAGCTTAAGCTTTATAGAAATGAAAAACATTTGAAACAAACTGATGTTTTAGTTAAATGTTTCCAGCCTCCTGTTTAGCACAGTTTGACTTTTCCTTATATTTTTCTTTCTTATTCCCTTGTCTGAATATTGTTCTGGTTAGCCTAAAGTCCAAACAGTGTGTGCTTTGCTGAAGAGTATGTGAATGTGCTGACAGTTCTCAGCTTGGCCATTTACACTGTAATCAGTTGATTGAAAAAGTTCTTCAACTGTGGAAGACCATCTTCTAAATAGAGGGAGAAGGTTTAGCTTTTCCTTGTGCTATTTTTCAGTTCTTCTTTCTTATATGTTATCACGTTATACTATTACACTTTTTAATGCTTTTCTTATTTTTTCTTAATTCCTTCCATATGTTTTCTGAAAAGACGCTGAAGTAGAATCACTGATTAATGCCTATTCAACATGCCTGGTTTTCAACTGTTAACTCTGACTGTAAAGTACCACATTTGTTTTATTTAAAACTGCAGAATATGTGACTCTTCGGTGAGAGGCAAGTTTCGTTCAAAGTATGTTTCTTGAAAGTAACATACTATTTGCTCAGCAAAAATCCATTAGTAGAAATCTATCTAACAAATATGAAAAAACTGCTCTGACACCAAATCACACAGTTTATAAAAACAACTCCAGAAATTGCAGGTTTAAAGTCTGCCTACAATAAAATCTCTAAATGGTTTGAATTACTACCGGGGAGCAAAGAGATAATCTTTCACTCTTTGCATGTGTATTTTACAAAGTAAAACCTATTTTGAATCAGATTGGAAAGATCTTTCTCTTTCCACCGATCTGTGCCAGAATCCAATTATAGAACACATCCCAGTAATGGCAATAAATAACAGTTATAAGAGGAGAATGAGGAATGGGAAGGCATGCTACAATTTGTTGTTGCCAAATAAGACCCTTTAATAAGAAGCCTTATTCTCTTCAAAGTGACATTTCAAAGGTTTTCTTCCCCATTTACAACTTAAGAATTGGTATACTTCCAGCATCTTGGTGCATTTAAAAATTAACTAAATGAAGCATATTTTTTAAACTTCAACAGCTTATTCCTCCTCTGAATAAAATATCTGGAGCATATAAGGAATGAAATCCTGACCACTTTGAAGTCACTTGGAAAATTCTTTTTGTCTCTCATTGAAGCTAGAATTTCACCCCAAATGACTCAAAACTTATGCTATTCTAAATTGCATTTTAGAGACCAATCTTTTTGTAGAGGAATTCAGATGGCCATTTTACATCATTATCCTGTTTTAAACTTTAAACTAAATTCCAGCTGGCATCTTGCTCAAACCTCTACCAAGTCAAGGAGGCCTGAGAGCCAATACAGAATTTCAGAATTTTCACACTGAAAACCAGAAGGGTCCCACATAAGGGTCCATGCTCCTGTGACTGTACAGTAAAGACTACATAGAGAAGAACTTTTCCTGTGAAGAATTAAGAATGTTGGCTACATCAACAGAAAAACATCAAGTCTAACAGTCATGATTTCTAGAGAATCATAGTGGCTATTTCACTGACGTTACCTTAGAAGCATTAGGGTTTCTCACAGCCGATTACAACCCTATTGCAGAAGAGAGACGGGACACATTAAGAGTATTTCTTTGTGTATTTACAGTGCTGAATAGTTTCCCTCCATTTATTTGCTACAGATTCATTTTCAATCAAGGAAATATCTGCGCTTGCTTTCTGATGGTAATCACCCAGAGAATTCAAGATTTGTGGGGTTGACACTAACTCTACATACCTAATGAGTTCCGTCTTGGAAAGGATGCTTAGTGAAGTCACAGCCATCAGTGATGACTTTAGAGACCTTGCTGTCAGTAGGACTTAAAAATTTCAGCAATTTTCATGGAGCTTTTAGTGTGTTTTAGATTACTTGGTTCTGAACCTCTTTCCCATTACTGTGTCTTGACATAGAATATACTGTGGATACAGAGCTTGTCTTGGACAGATGTAAGGGTATCCAGCCATGTCAACATTATAAGCAAGATTTTTATTTTTTTCCTTATCATGGGAGTAAATTCTAGCACTTTTGAAAGTGCTCAGGATAAAATGGACTAAATACAGATGTTAAGAAAAAACATAGTAAAGACCCTCAGAAAAAGGGTGAAAAACACAGGATATATCTTGCCAAGAAAAAATATTCGTATTTCCAGACTACAAGAACATATGTTCTTTATTATAGATCCAGTCCAAATTCCTTTCAACAGAGAGACACACTGTAGCGTGTATCCAATAATACAGTCCACAAATAAGTATGGCTAGAGTAAGTAAAATTGGTAGATAACAAATTATAGCTTGCAATCTGTAGAACACATTTATATTTGAATGTTTATATGGCATGGGAAATATATAATCCCTGTGGAGGTGAAGACCTTTTTTTATCCCTATACCTGGGTTGTTGTACAAGGTATGCTTCTTTAGTAAAAGATGCCAGGCTCACAGCCAATATACGTTTTCCTTTGCTTCCTGTCACTTTGTTTATGGGAAGGAAGAAGATGTAATTAAATTGCAAATGCATATTCTGCAATATATAGTAAAACACTCCAAAAGGTGAGTTGAGAAAGACATGCATACCTTATAGGAGGCAATTGACCTTTTTCTGGTTGATGATTTCAAATTTTGTCTCAACATGAAGACTGAATCTTTCAGTGTCTACAATTATGCATCTGTATCAGTACTGGGCTGTAACTTAAACTAAAGAGTCTGAAATTTTCCGTAGCCTACTATTAAAAAACTGCATAATCTCTGAGTAAATTGCTGTACCATGATAAAATGTAAGTTCAAACTGCTCTGGTAAAGTATTTCTGGTTCATATATATGCCCTTACATGATCAGCTTGCCTCTTGTAAATTTTACACTTTTGTCTTGTCTGTAACAGAATGATAACTAGCACAGCATGCAACCTCTAACAAATATATTTCCTAATGCAAAAAAAAGCAAAAATGGTGTGTTGCTGTAACAGTACTAATATTTATCTTAGTACTGCTAAGACAGTTACAGAAATGTAACTATGGAATTATTAAGTTTGGCCAACAAATATAAAACCCAAATTCTGGCAGTTCTAAAGCTACTCTGTCTTAGGCAGTGCTGTTTTGTGTGCTAGTTCTGCCATTGCTGGTAGGAGTTATAACGTCATTTTCTGCTACTAACATCACCCTGTCCCTGACTTATAAACAAAGGTAGCTGAAAGTGTACAGAGGGATGACTGGAGAATGGAAAAAACTTGTAGGAGTGCTTGCATGTGAGTAGCATCACATGTGTTAGCATTGTCATTGAGAGATTATGTTCAGACCTTTGTTAAAAGTAGCGTGCAAGTCCAGCATCTCAGAAGTAGCTTTAGAAAGAAACTGTTGTCTAGAATTTTATATCATAATTGTTTTGTTGCTCTGCCTCTTCCTCAGGTCCTGTGATATCCTCTGGCTTTTCTGGCTAACCTATCTAGTGAATTGAACCATGTATCTTCCTCTTTCTCGCTGTTTCTTACTCTTTCACATCCCTGTTACACTTCAAATATGAGTCTCAAAGAGGGGGTAGCAGTTATGTGCCTCCTATCTGCAATCAAAGTGCACAGACTATGTGTGAACCCTGCTGCTTTAATTTTTCTGAATAGCTGATTCTGATTAGAATTATTTCAGACTATACAAGAAACTTTGCTTTTTGGTCTGTTAGTTCAGAGTTTACCTAAACTGTGTTAAGTGTACAACTGGTGATCCTCAAACTAATTTGAAATGATCCAGCTGCCACCTGCTCTGTAGCAATGAGTTAAAAGTGTAAGGTGAATTGATCTGTTCCGGATTGTGACGTTAGTCTTGGAAATGTAACAAATTAAAGCAAAGGGACATGAAGAAGCCCACGAGCAGCACTATATATTCCCGTTCCCATCTGATGTGCTTCTACATTGGCTCATGCTGCTATCATGGAACTTCTAATGAGCTGCATTAGAATTGCCTCACGTAAATAAACAGTTAGATGGAATGTAATGGGGAAGCTATCACACAAATCTGAATTAAGCAGCTCCATAGCTCATGGATAGCAAAGTTTTTCTTTCTCTGCTGGGAAGAGTAGAATTTACTTAATGTTATTTACATCGTAGCAACATTATTGACAACGGGGCAATGTGTGCTGTCAGCAAAGCCTCTGCCTTGTACTAAACATAATGAACTGTTCTGCTTAATGTGCTTAGAGTTATTGACCTGTAGAATGTTTTCATCCCACTTATGAGATTTTTTGCATTTGGTTTGGGGGGGTACGTTATGTGCAATATATTGAAAAAATTGCACTGTATATTTTGGGCAAATATTTCCTTTATTATTGTTGATATTGATGAGACCAACCCAAACTACTTATTCTAACTGCTTCGTGCCCTGATAGCCAATATTATATTTCATCTGAGAAGAGGATTCCTTTTTCTACAGTGTTTTGAAATATTACTTTACTGTATTAGTGATAATATGTATAATGATTATATCACTACACATACCCGGTATGTGCAAAGTTTCCCTCACTGGATTGAAAAAAAAAAAAAAGTGAAAAAGGAAATTTCCTATATACCACAAAACCAGTATCATGTAAAGTCAGTCTGAACCCATGATTAGAAAGTTTTCAATGGTCTAGATTTATATCTCAGGTTAGTCCAGTGTGTAGTGGCATTGCCCTAGAAGCAGAGATAAGACTGTGTGACTTGTAAGAAAAAGGTCACAAAACTCTGCCTTGCAGATCACATTCATACCAGGAGACACCCTTTTTTACCCTGGTGAATTCCATGGATCTCAATTAAATTGATTGTCTGATTTTGCAGATACGTTCACAATTCTGTCAACATTTACATTAATGGACTTACTGTAGATTTTCACAGGGATAGCAGAGGGAAGATTCTCTTTTGATCCCTTTCTTAGAAAAACGATTGAGTTTGCCTTTGAAAACCCTGTTCTGCACAACTTCCTGTTACCAGCCAGATTCCAGTTCAACAACAGGTTTAGTGGTAGTTGTGCATGTTTTGGGTATGTCAGCACTGAAATATACCGAGTGGATCAAGTTGAAATGTAGTATTTGTAGTCTGGAAACACGGAAACCATTTTAGACTGGTCTTTACTTTTATTTAAGTTTTAGACTTGAAACTAAACATAAGGTGATTTTACTGAAAATCTACAAAGAAAATACTAAAAAGCAAATCTTTACCAGAGCCAGTGTTGACTGAAAATCTTAATGCTTCTCTGTTTTGAAATTATAAGGTGATCAAAGGGAAAATGATGTCCATAGAGAACACAAAAGGGTTGTGTGTTCAGATTTTACATTCTTTGTTAATTGTCAAACTTTAAGATTTTGTTGAGTAGTGAGTGGAAGTTTGATGCTTCTCCAAAATGTATGCCTTCTTTTGAGATGGACAAAACTGGTCTGGAAGCCTCAGGAGGCTGGGCTTTCTTGAAAGTTTTCTGGAACTTCTATGATCTGTCTTTGATGGAAGTACCATTCAGGCAGCCTTTCCCACAGCGTTTTGGCACTACTAGACTTGACTTTAGATAAAGAAGTTTCTTGAATGTACAGAAACGTGAATACCAAATCTCACACATGAGCTGATGTTAAGAGTCAGTGAAATTGGTTTAATTTATACGGATTTTGTTTCATTCACAGTAATACTTTTAAAAAGTATTTTCTTGAGAACACTCAAAAATCGAAAGGATAGGCCTTGTTCTACCTGTAAATTAATGGGTTTTAGTAGTTCCCTGGTTTTATCTAGTGTGTGTAATTTGTGTCATTGCATTTCAACAATTTTTGGTTTTCTCAGCAAGTGCCAGACTCTCCACGTAAAACTCACTAATCTTGCCTTCCTTTGAAGAAACGCTGCTGCTTCTTCGATGTGTGCACCTGAGCACATCTTTTCCCCATCCTGCCCTTTAAATTTTCGTTTGCTTAAAACAATGGCTTGCTGTGATCTTTGCTTACATTTTTATTGCCAGAAGAAAATGAAAAAAATATTTGTCCTGTGCTTCTTGAATGAGTAATATAATAGCTTAAAAGGGATTACTTGGGCATTAGCTTCAATTTCTCTAGTCCATGGTTGCTGGCAGAAATTTATTTTATTACTGCTTATAAAATTTGTGGGAATTTATTATTGTTTTTTAATGTGATTTATATTTATTCTCATTAACATAGCTTTTACTGGTCTTAAGAGAGCAGTCAGACAAACCAATTGGAAATCTAGGATCCAGAATCTCCAGATGACTGAGATCAGGCTCTACTGTCAGACTGCCATATAATTTAGTGCATTACAAGAATTTATCAGTGGTCCTCCTTGAAACCAGTTAGGTTTCTTGCCCCTCCTAGTTCCTAATTAAACTGTGTTCCAAAATATACTCTTCCAAATCTTGGCCTAAATTTATTTAGAGTTTCACTGAAGAAAATTTCTCTTATGCTAACATTCTCTTTAACCTAGGTAATTTTTCTTCTTCAGTGTTGTTTAGAAACATGAAATAATTTCTCTTGCAAACTTTATTTTGCTTGGCTAGCAAACTAGGTTGTCTTATATGTCTTTCTTAGAGTAGGTTAAATGGGAACCTATCATTCTTCTTTACCTGTTTCTGCCTGACTGATTCTTTCCTGACTATGACAAATGGAAACTGTGGACAGGAGTTTCTGTTGTAAAGCAGGACAGCCAGAAGGGGGTGGGGGTTGGGGGAAAGCTAGCAGTATTTAGTTAACATTTGACTATAAGCCATCAATTTGAAATGAATCATATACTTATAGAATAGTTTGAGTTGGAAAGGACCCTTAAAGATCAGTGCAGAAAATGGAGTGTTAAGATGCAGTGGCAGGTAGGAGTGTATCTCAAGGACACAGGGAATTTCTAATGCCATTGCACAAAGCACTGGTGAAATCCTCTGTATTCTATTTCAGAATGCATATTCTTGCTGTCTGCATTACATTTAAATCTTATTTGTTTGACTCTATATTTAAAGGTTATCTGTTCTCCTTCTGAGATGATCTCTATGGTGGCGTAGCTAATGTCCTGATTTGTGTGATCAGGGAAAGTGTTTTCACAACATTTAAATGTAAGCAATGAACAAATAGTGGTGTCAGCATTCATCCCATCTAATTGATACACCTAAACTAGAAGGATCATCTGTCTAGAATCTTTCCTAGTTACTGAGGAGAGAGATCTCTTTTCATCTACTGTAAAGGCAAATAATCCTCCTAATGTAGACACCTAAATGTGATTATTTGAATACCTTCCTTTCTGCCTTCAGCCATCTTTATTAACATGTTCCTACTTTGTATAAGAATTTATTTGTTCAGTGTCCAACTTGGTGTGAAAAGGCATTTTGCTAGGCGTGTCTTCTAACTCATAAAAAGTCCTGATCCTACCTCCAAAAAACTTAGAGCCTTTAAGGAGTGGGGAGAGGGATACAAAATGATACATGCATGATGTTATCTACTTATAGGTACTGTCAGTTTTAAAAGTGCCTCAGTCTTGCTATGGTTAGGGGATTGACCTTTAAAGTCCTTGTGATTATGTAGCTGAAATTAAGCATGTGCAGTTATTAATAAAATCATGTGCAGAGGTGAATGTTTGCCAGGTCTTACCTTATGAGAATATTTTTTGTATAGGTACCATGGTGGGACTGCATCCTGATCAGAGACAGAGAGTTCTAGAGAGTGCAAAGTCTGAATATAGAGAAATTGGAAATTATAATTGATCCAATTGATACTACTCTCTTTTTTGTAATTTTTTTTTCCTTGAGAAACGAACTTCAGTATATATGCATTAGAGGTTTTATTAGCAATAATTTGCATCTCTCTGTGCAAAACCTGTAGTTTTCACTTTGCTAGTCCTCATGCTGTATTTTAAGAATGTATGATTTTTCACATTCTGCCCATCATCTTAATGTTCTTAATTTACTGAAAAGTCCGTTTATGTCTTCAATATTTGGACCCTCAAAGATGGACTTCTTAAAAATGTTAAATTCCCAAACAAAATGCATACCTGTGTATCCACTTCTGTGCACATAGATTCACAGAATTATAGAATCACAGAATGGCTGAGGCTGGAAGGCAGCTCTGGGGGTCATCTGGTCCAACCCTGTGCTCAAGCAGGGCTACCTGGAGCTGGTTGCTCAGGACCATGTCCAGACAGTCATAGGTTGCCTATCAGGTGTATTTCCTGACAATTAATAGTGTTTATATTTCAAACTATATTTGTTGTAAATAGCGCTTGGAACTTTAATCAGCAGCTTATTATTGCAAAAGCTTTGTATTTTGAATCTGTAAGTATCTGTTAAAGAACCACATAACCACATTTGGGAATATTAACAATGTCTCAGTCTCACTTATTTACTAGATTTTAATTTATTTGATCTAGAACAAATGTGTTTGAAGTATTCAAGTCTTGAACACAAGCTGAAAGATCTAGAAAAAAAAAACAGCTGGAAATACTTATTAAATAATCAGTTCCATCCCTCTATCTGCATTAGTAATAGTTTCTGTAAGAAGCCCCCAGCTCAAGTTTAAACAACTGCAATGACTGGGATCCTCTCACTTTCTTCAGGAATCAGCCTGCGGTTGATTGGCTGTCCCATGGAAACGTTCCAGGACACTCTTTTGCCCTCACAACACCATTAACAAACGCTTCATGTATTCTCTGAAAAGGGGACACACCAAAGAAATCAAAGTGTGGGTATGCTGTGCATAGCAGGAATAATACATTTAAAAGAGATATTGTGAACTTTTGTATTGATTCCCTCTGGTTCTTTTTCCAGAGAAATATGTGAGCAAAAGTTACAAATAGAAAACAAAAAACTTTGTGAACTCAAATTGACATATGTCCCCAAGGTTGTGCTCTTTCTTGCGTTGGCAGTTTTAAATTCAGCAACCAAAATGTGTTTAATTGATGTTATGTGTAAGCTAGAGAGAAACCCAGGGTGTGCTTGTCCTAAAAGTTTCATGGTAACATGAACAAAGCTTACAGGTAAAAAGAATTTGCTTTCTCTGTGCTCCATGCTTTGTTCACAGTTTATTAGAGTTAAGTGTGCTTGGAAGAGGGTTGCCATTTAGGTACATCTTTCCAAGATAGCCTCAGTTGTTCTAGTTCTATGCAATCCATATGTTAGATTCTGGTTGCAACCTCATTGGCGCAGATTGTGTGCAGTAGCACTATTTCTGGATTTACAGTGATATTAAATAGATTTTAATTGAAGCTGAAATGAATTAGATCAAAATTTCAGAGATGGTCAATGAAAATTGAACTTGAAAGTCCATATTTTGTATGTTGATTAAATGACCTAATATCAGATGGGGTGAACTTTTCAGAACTACATTTGAGGTGAAAATTATCCATGCTCAGCAGCTCTAAAACTTAGGCCATACAATCATGATTCTTGGACTGACTTGGAGAACATAACATGAGAAAAAATAACTATGAAAATTTCAGCTCAGGGCCTTAAGGGTCAGAGCAAAATATGACTGCTAACCAATAGCATGAAATCAAGAACTGTGAGTACATTTGATTTACTAACTTAAAATACACTAGGATTTCTCTAATAGTTCCACCACAGTAATGTTTTTCTTTAGTTAATTTCTTTTATTTTGTATTAGTACAACTGGTAGTAGAATGGGACTTTTTCCGTAATAAAAGCTCATAGGTATT
The DNA here is from genome assembly GCA_011801015.1 of Ardeotis arabs. Classification (NCBI taxonomy): domain Eukaryota; kingdom Metazoa; phylum Chordata; class Aves; order Otidiformes; family Otididae; genus Ardeotis; species Ardeotis arabs. The sequence goes on along the minus strand of JAAGAY010004368.1, from coordinate 11,985 downwards.
ACAGTAATACAATTGCATATATCAGGTGCTGTTAAGACATTGTTTAGCTCCATCTCCTCTAAATCATAAACACAGGCATATATGGAACATATATTTATCTTTTTGATTTTATTATTAAATCAAAAGAGACTTGGCATGTGTAAAAGACAATTAGTAAGTTGAGGCGTGTTACAAATACCCCATGTGTGCACTTCTGAAATTCCCACCTGCTGCATCCTCTTCTCTAGACAATATTAGGTTAGCTTTGTAGCTTTCCTTGGTTTGAGACTTACTGCATTCCTCACTTTCACTTGGATAGCAAAAATCTCCCTTTTAAATTAGTCTGTGGGTATTGATAACATCTCACAGTTCTAATACTGAGACTGCAAGGCAAACACTGTGTACAGCATGCATGCCGAGTTACATAAATAATAAACTATGTGTTTATTACAAATGGTAAGATTTTAACTCTTCCTGTAGTGGATTGGGTGGGTTTTTCTTTTTGTTGGTTGGTTTTCATATCCAGTATTGTTCTAACTTTTGTTTTTCATCCCATTCCACTCTGATCAGGCTACACCAAAACCTACTGGGAAAAGCGTGCATTTCTGTGCATAATTCACAATACCTTTGGTTACAAAGAAATAGGGCATTTGGGATCAAAAGATGTCAAGGCTGAGTCAGCGTTGCATAGATATCCAGATGTTTTTGACCTGGAAACTGAGTAAGAACAGGCTTCTTATGAATTTTTATTACCTCTCTGTGTCAGCCAGATCAAAAGTGCTTTGAGAGTAACCTCTCTCACGATCTTTCCATTTCACATTTTTTTTCTCATGTTTCTTTCACTTCATATTTTGCATATTCCTTAAAGGGGGAGGTTCAGAGAGAACAATATATTATTTTGAAATGTGTATAATGTATGCTTTTGGCTTTCGTTCTCAAAGAGAGATTGTACGAAGTAATTTTCCTGTTTATGAAATTATTTTCTGCTGTCACAACGTGGACTTGAGTCAAAACTATGTAACTGATCTTTTCTGGCATCCTTGAGAGACCTATTTTTGCAGAAAGTTCTGTGGACCATTAAAGATGGCAATGGGTTCCTAATGACCTCTGTGGAAGCAAGTAGGTGTCTGAATTCCAATGGGCTGTAGGCATCTTGCCTGCTTGTCTTTCTGAAAACTGAACTCAATGTTTCCCTGCTGCAGCTCCTTTTTTTTTTTAATTAGTCTTATTGTGCAGTACTATATTGCTATGAACTGTAGTGAGAAACTAGTGTCAGCTTGTGCTGTGCAGTATACAAAATGCAAAAAGTAGATGGCTAATCAGAAGTGGAAGCTGACATTTGGATAATGAACAAGGGATAATCAGTATGGAATATGTCACAGATAGCAGAGTCATAAAAAGCGAAGGATCTAATTGTTGGTGAAGAATCAAGACAGTACTCTAAGATTCGCAGCAAGAGTCACTAGGGGTTGTAACGACTGCAGATTCAGTAGTGATTCAGAGGCAGGGCGTATTGAAGAAGGACAGCTTGAAACAGCAGCTTTAGGTAGTGATACTAGTGATAAAACAAAGAAGGGATATATAAACATTGTTGAAAGGTAAGTAAAGATGAGGTCTTTAGTGTTTGCTTTTAAAGCAGTTGGATGCTAAGGAACATTTGTATTGTGAAGGACAGGTAGAGAACATTAGGGAAATTAAGGAAAAGAAGAGTAACTTTTATTAAACTTCAAACTAGAAAATTAATTGTTCTGCAGAGCCTGAAACAACTTTTAAAAGTGTTCTTGTAAAAATGAGTTCTTCTTGAAATCACACTTCTTCAAAATATTTTAGAGTTTTTAATTTGTATTTTTCGAGTGAATAAAAATTTCATCAAAATTTTCTGACCAGGTCTAGCTCAAGCATAATTTTTGAACACATGAAGGGAATTTTTCCTTATTCCACTGATATCAGCTAAATTGCCACTTCTTCAGCCTCTTTATATTTATGCCATCTGGATGAAGGACAATATAATTCATGATAACTGCTTTCAGTTCAGGAAGTGTTCACTGAATTATCAACTCATAAAAAAGTGATGCCAGACTTCTTGTTAACTAGTAGTCTCAGCTCATGCTGGTGGTTAAAAGCTGATTTAAGTGCCAGACAAAGCTGTTTTAAACTTCCTGTTACTCGTAGTAACCTTATCTCTGCACTTTTGATGAAGAAACATGAATTATGTTTCCCAGCTTTCAGATTAGGTTTATCCTCTTGTAGTACAGTAATTTTGGATTGATGTTATATAAAGTCTACTGTTAGGCAATAATATAAAGGAATTATTGAGAAATGTCTGAATCTATAAACCAAAAATCCTGAATTTAACTGAATTTCTCTAACCAAAGTTCTAGTTCTCCAGTCCTATGTCTTTTTCTCTCCCCTCTGCTTTATGCTCTAAGAGAAACTTCATATTGAATATCCATTTAGAAACAGTAACTAATTTATCTTTCGGGAAAAGTAGAACAGGGTGAATGAGTAATTAGTTCCTTACAGTTATATGTTAGTCTTAAACCAACAATTTCAAAGAGTTTTTTTTTTAAGACAGCTGTATTTGCAATCAAGAAAAAATTAACTACATTTTACTGGAATAATCACTGCTGGTTTCCAAATATTATTACTTTTTAATTTTTATTACTACTTTGCCAGCACAAATATCTTCATACCTCCTGGAATATTCCTAAGAATGGAATTCTGTCGTCTCTTTTTCTGATGGATACCTGGCAAAGGCTTCCAAGAATCAGTGAATCATGAGACTTAGCTGATTTATTCTTGATGTTCTTATGAAGACCAGTGTCCAGAATCAGGCTCAGTTTTTGCAGTTCAGGAAGCTCTTACATTGTAAACAAGGCATTAGAGTGAAAAGACTTTGCTTCTTTTCTTACTAAATAACTAGATTCGGATGAGTTTTCTTCTTCCATGCAATTGCTTGTGAATTTAATGAAGAAAAATAACACCAGTGCAAATTAAATTGCAGTTTTTCAGCAGCATTTCCCAACTGTCATTTTTTTTCATACTGTGTTACAGTACCCATGATGTTCTCTTAAGAGCTGGGTTCGAAACTTCCTTGAAATAAGAACACTGATAAGTCATTAGCAACTCTGGATGAAAAAGCAAGCAGGGACATGGTGCCTGGTGCTGCTCACTACAAGAATATAGAATGTGATTGTATTCCAAGTGCGATGCCATTTTGAAAGAGGTGCCATGTGGGCAGGGTGATAAGTGTGTGTGGTTACACAGAATGCCAGGTACTGGAAGGGTCAATTTTCCTTTGAAGTTGCTCACATAGTACTTATTGCTGCAATAGTGTGCTGTGATTAGCCACCAGTGAGTCATACTGCAGTTGCTCCTCATGCAGAAAAGTTATTTGGCTGGTTTGTAAACATATAGGTCATGTGAGTCATTTCACTAACGTGTTCCTGCCCTTGTGTGTACGTGGTACAGGACATGGAGAAAAGCACAGGAAAGAGGAGAACCCATGTTCTCCCTTCATTCTCCACAAACATATTTGAATGAATAAAGACAAATATCAAGGTTCCTGACTACATTTGAAAAAGAGAGTACTTTTGATGCCTTGGGGAAAAAAAGGATGTTTTGCACTGGTAGGAAGACCTTTTCTATTGACTCTGTGCTGTCATTATAACCTGACACTGAAATAGAAACCAGGCCTCAGTGTCTGTACGCATATTTGGGAGTTTTGAATAAAAGGGTAGGATGAGGACTGTACCGTGGTTTCTCGGTCAAAAACCCAGTGCATAATCTGAGCGTGTGTCGAACTGAACCATGGCAATGATCCAGGATATGGGCTTTTAAGTACACTGCTTTCAGTTTTATGAACTCGTAAGAGGGGGTGCTTGCTGCTATGGTTTGTTGTCAGACCACTTCCTCACACTGTTGCCATGGTACTCTTCTGGCAGCAAAACCAAACCATATGTGCAGGCTGTCACTAGGAGAAACTCCCAAATTTCCCATATCAGGGAAGGGAGAGAAGAAATAATCAAAGTGGGAGGACTGCTTTTGGTTTGTCAGATTTGTACGTTTGCTTTGTTACATCAAAGTAGTGGTATGGGAGCCATAAGGCACGAGGTGCCTGATGGATTATCTCAGAAGGACTGTGAGGAGCGAGACACATTTGGTATATCTCATGCCCCTATTGTTTGCACTATGTAGACTCTTATCCCGTATAGCTTCTGGTCCATGTTTGTTACTAAGTTCGGCACAATTCAGAGTGAATGTGATTATGAACCTGTATTAGTACTAATGACTGGGAAACAGAGCCCCAGAATGAAACAGAACAAAGCAAATGCAGATGCACCTTATATACATTGAATTTCCCCATCTTATAAACTTAATTGCTCCCTTCCTTCAGCCTTCTCTAATTTCCTAGAAGCTGGTCAGTATGTGTGCAGACCATTTAAGCCTTTCCAAAAATTCTAAATTAAGGAGCACTTTAATGAACAGTCATCTACAGTTCATCTTGCAATGCTGGCGGGTCCTGGGAGAACTGTGTGCTGCTGCTCAGAATGTGGAGAAGGGTGGCTGTTCATTTTTAGATCGAGCAACTGAAGGAGTTTATTTCTTCTTATTTCACTTACAGCAGAAGCCCAAGAAAATGATAGAAAAAATACACACAGAAGTGACTTTGTCATGTTTTCAGCCAAATCATTTCAATAACATTAGAAAATGTAGGACAAAGAGGATGAAGTGTCTGACCACATAATACAGTCCCATCATCAAGAATGAGAAGTATCACATATTTTACAGGAATGCAGAAATGGGGGAATAATCCAGCAGAGTGGAAGTAAGTAACTTCAGCTTGCCTCTTCTCACACTTTTGCCTTCTTATCTGGGTCTTCCCATTTGTACATCCTGCTGAAATCTGTGACACCCTTCAGCCTCGATGATGGGACTGTCTTGCACTGTCAGCACTGGGTAGAGTTTCATGCTCTGGGTGTGAGCCTAGAAGCACATGCCAGATTTTTATTTTATTCAGTAAAGGTCCAGAACCTCATTAATTTTTTTTAAGCTCTACTGTCCACTTCTGTTTTGTCCTTCAGATTTCTGACTTGCTTTGCTTTAAATTCATATTCCAATAGTTTGGGTTTGGGTTTTTTAATAGATTCCTCATGGTTTTGTGTCAGAAAGTTTTAAAAATGTGTTTGAATAATTACATAAGCTATAGTTCATTCTTTGTACATTGCCACTTGTGGTTGTTTTATTTTAGCAGAACATGGCTCTTAAATTGGTTTTTAGAATTACCTTTCCCTTATTTTTCCTGTGATTAAAAAAAGGGTGCCAAATTTCTCTCCCTTACATCCACAACGTTACAAATATATTACAAAGGCATTATGAATGTAATTGAGTGCAGAATTTGGCCTAAGCTGTGTAAAGCCCCAGGGAAATCCTATGGCTGTGTGGGAAACATCTAACTTTTCTTGTGTTTTCCCATTCATTGCTCCTCCTCTTTCCTCTTGGGCTTCTGGGATTCTCCCCAAAGAAACCCAGAACATGTCTCTTTTAATACAAGTGTACAGAAGCACAGACACAATGTTGGATCTTGTGCCACTTGAAAGAATGAATGGGTGTAAGTTCAAATTACTTCCAGTTCATGTACTGGTATTAGCTGAGTTGCCTGTGTTTATGAACAACAAAGAAAAAATCGTTCAAACAGATTATGATTTAGCCACTCTAACTTTCAGCTGGTTAAAAGATCTTATCAAAAAATAAGATAATGTGGGTTTTGATATAAACTAGAAAATTAAATACCAGATTTTATTCTTTTAGTCATCAAGAAAGACATTATAAGTTGTGAATTTTCCCAGAGAAAGTCAGTGTTACAACTCAAATTAATGCTTTGCTCTCTGCTCTTACTTGGATTACTTAGACATTGCTGTACTTCATGTTATTAAACTGTTTTGACTTATGATCAAAGTTCATGCTACCACAAATCACCAGATGGCTGGCTGAAAGGATATGTACAGTGGTTGTAGGATCTGCAGGCTGCAGCCCACATACATTTCCTACAGACTTTTGAAATTCCTCTCTATCAGTGTTCTGGAAATACAGAGGGCGTAGCAAAGAGATTCACATTCCCCATTTCTAATACACATATAAAAGATACAAGCATTTTATAGTAATCTGGTGCTGGACACAATAAAATGAAGTAAGTTTCAAAGTGCAGAGTTACCTTCAAATCTGCTGGTTTCTCCCTGCGTTTTACTCTCATGTTCTGTTTTTTAGTTGGCGATGTTAAGGCAGGAGTGCGTTTAGTACACTCTCTGGAAGATAAATGAAAACACATGCACAGCAACCTCAAATTCTACAGTTTAAGTGACCAGTGTATCCCAAATGATGGTATTTCTGATCCTACTACAATAAAAGTAGCTTTTGTTTTAATTTGGGGGCTTTGTGATCTGGCTTACTTACAGAGATACTGAATTTTTGTTCCCATGCTGATTTTTCTTTTTTTTTTTTTTTCTACACATTAAATCAACTATTTCTTTCCCTTCTCTGCTATATCCACTCTGATCAAATTACCATATGTACAAAATTCAGCTGCAAGATTTCTGACTTGCCCTGGGTCCTGGGAACATACCACCCTCATTTTGATCTCTCTAAATTAGCTTCCTGTACAATTTCCTGTCAAACATGAGTATCATGAGATTTGTCCTTGAATGTGTGTGTGATCATCCCTTCTCACTGCAATGAAATTTTGGCTGCCTAACTAGCTGGAACATTTTCACCAAGACTGTTTTTATAGGAGTAACTATTAATGAGATTTATTTTATTTTTTTAAGTCCTAACTCTCAGAAATGGATCTACAAAGATAACTCAGGTTAACTCTCATGTAAGAGGTTTTAAGCAGACGTTTCTGATAGTCATGTGTTTGTGAGAAGGAATCTTCTCCCCCCACCCCTGGCATCTTTTAAGTTAGTTTTCATATTATTTATTATTATCTCAACTTAATGAATCTTCTTACATCTAGATAGATAACATAAAATGAAATTGCAGGAAGCAAGCAGTGTCTACTAGTTAACACAATTGCAAGAACAGTTTTTATTGAAACTTGATACGTGACAAAAGAGAAGACATTAATAAGCATTCTCAAATGCGAATGTTATTTCCTGAGGGATGAATCCTGAAGATGTTTTGTATCTTAAAGAGAGGGCTTCTGCTACAGGATACATGTATGTCATCTGAAAAATCAGATAAATATGGTTTCCAGTGAATCTAAAATCAGTAGCTGGTTTCAAGCCTTTTTATTTGATTTGTTCTTTACTACTTTTGGGTATTGTGAGACTTAATTTTGTGCGTGGAGCAGGATTAAAAGTGTAGATACAAACTTCTAAAAATTTAGTTCCTCACTTCCCAATTTGCTTCTAAACTGAATTCTAAGGATTATGTTCTCAAACTGAAGATTTACAGGGCACGAGCCTAATTATAGGTCTGCTTCTGGCATGGGACACTTGTTCTGTTGACTGCCAGACATAAACTAAAAAGCAAAAAAGTTCAAAGAACCATTTCCAGGTGAACAAAGTAATAAGAATACCCAATTTTTAATAATTTGCTGAAAAGACTGATTAGGGAAAGTAGCAAATAAGTATGTTTTGCTTTCATATGCAATATTTGTAGGATGACTTTCCAAAACTCAGAAGAAAAAATTCTTAACGTTGAAATTTTCATGAAATTATCTAATGTTAAGAAATGATGACTGGTGCCCGGTGTTTTAAGAATAACTTTTACTCTGACTTCATTGGTGAAGTTGCAAGAATACTGTGCACCCACAGCTGGGAAACCTCAGAACAATCATGAGCTAAAGGAACAGCTCCTAATAGCAGAGCACTTCTTTTTGTAATCTAATTGTTGATATTGTGTGATTACATATAATGCAAGCAAGTATACCAGATTTGTCACTCTTTTTCTTGGCATACTGAATCTAAGCTTTAGTGTAGTGATACCATGTGATTGATTGAATGAGTCTGATCTTATCATTCAGAGGTGAAAATATTCCTTGTTTTCATAGCTTCTTTCTTGTGACCATTGCTTATGATTATTATTCTTCCCTTGGCATCTCATTTTGACTTAACTTATGACAAAAAACATTTTTGTGGAGTTCTTTGTAGGTGTTAGAAATAAAAGCAAAGAATAATTATGATGTGGCAGTTTTGGTATGCACTTTCTGGTGCCTTTTCAGGTCAGGGGCAACTTTTTTGCTCTGTAGAACAGCTAGAATACTGGGGTCTTGATCTTGCAAACTTTAATTTTAGAGACAGCAAAAGTCATGAGGCCAGGGTTAGGGGTGAGATAAGAATTGTCTTTCAAGTTTATGTCTTAATACCTAGTAGCTTATAATGTACACTGACTTCTGAATTTGGATGTAGTTTGGCACAGGCAGGACATGCCTGGCTATGCGGAGATGTGGATCTGTTGGATGGGAGATGAGGCTCTGTTTCCTGGGATTGATACCAATACTAGAGATTAGGTCCCTGACAATTTAACACAACCTTAGTTGTAAAATGGGGCTCCTGTCCTGGGGAAATAGCAGGGAAATGGCTGCAAAACCTGTGGAGGTGCTGACTACACCTACCCTGACAGATCATTTTGATCTCACCACCTGTTCCCTCATGATTTGACATCAATACTCAGTCTAAGCTAAAACCAATGTGCAGCCCTATATTTCAGGCATGCAACCAACTGCTGTTGACTAGGAAATATTAAGAAGTCTTGTTTTTATGGCACTACTGCTCCAATCCTTTCTCTGCCAAAATCTAATCAATCCTTGCAGCCTCTACTAGCCTGAACCCTAGACCTATTACTTAAAAAAACCCTAGCTCTAAAAGCAAGAAATAGTGAGAGGAGCTGTTGCTGACTCTCTTAAATGCAGCTTAGCAGCTCCCAGGAAGCCTTGTAGCAGAAGGGTGGCAGGGAAGTTGAGGGTGAATGAATGCTTCCTGGTTTTGTCAAATCTGGATTAGAATCTGAAGTCTAGCTGAAAATCAGGGATTATGTGTTGGGTTTCACCTAAAAATGATTGGAGATTTTCAACCTTCTTTCCCTTAACTGTACAATCTGCCAGGTGTCTGTGTAGGCTGGATGGGACCTTTTTTAGTTCCAGGTCATGAGAGGGTCATACAGTCACGGCTTGTGGAGGAAAGAGCATGGCATAAATAGATTGTAAATTCTGGTATGCAGGCTGGTTGTGGATAATGTTGTACAAAGTATGCAAGGGGTTGTAAACAGATTTTTCATGTGACTTCTTGACCGCATAGTGGGAAGATAGTACACATCATGTAAGAAGTAAAAGAAAATAGGGCTAAATATGGAATTCAGCCTTTTTTTTTTTTTTTTTAACACAGATACATCTTTGGAGAGATCTTTGTTGCATCTGTAGCTGGATAGGACTACTACTCAAGAACTGTACTTGAAGGAAATAAGTAGTTTCTGACTATTTTGCTGACTAGTTCTGGGAGGTTCTCCAGCCTGCTTGGGGAACTTGGCTAGGGGTTTCGGTGCATGGGCTGGAAGGAGTAGGGAGGTATTTGGATTTTCAAAATGGGTGGCAAACCAAGTCCATGGCTGATGCTTGGATGGGTCAGCTGAGAAAGTTTTTGACTAAGACCTTCAGGTGTGACCTGAAAGGAGAAGCTTGATATACGGCTAGTTTAAAAAGGGATATACGTAAAATACAAGAATTAGAATTTCTGCCTGGTTCTGAACCCTGATTCACAAGAACTGAAGGACTGAGGAGCGAGTTCATTTCACTGGTGCCTCTTGTGTAGGTATCCACAGGCCTTGCTAATGTCCTAAAGTAGTGGTACATTGTAGAGAGCTGCTGAACAGGTTTCCCTCTATGCTGATTGGCTGTGAATAAGGATATCATTAAAATTAGAGGGCTTAAAAGCAGTTTGTCTTCACTGCAGATGCTGTTAGAGTAGTTTAACAATTGACATTTTGATAGAGAACAGAAGAAAAGAAGGGATGTGTACTAGGTTCAGTCAGTCATAGGCTGTCCGAGAGAATAGACAGAGTAACTGGCTGCCCAAGGCTGCAGTTTATAGGGACTAGCAAACGATCTAGCTTACTTATGTGTAAGGAAACAATATTTTCAGACTGAAAAATTAATCTCTACCTCTTACCCTTGCCCTTGCTGTTAACATAAAGGCTGAATGTGTGAGTTATGGCTGTGCAGACAGCCTCTCTTAGAAGAAATAATCACAGCTCCTGTATTCTCTCCTATCCACAGATTTTTCAGGAACAGAAAGTCTTGCAACATGAGATTTCCCCTTATACCATCTTCATTCCTTTTCCCATTTCTGTGCCTCAGCAAGAAGCTGAAATTTACCTCTTTTGTAGTAGAGGAAGAAATAGGAGCAGCCTCAGAGGGAGAGGAGTTCAGTAGGTATAAAGAAAACAAAAACAGATGGATGGAGGAAAGGATTAGGAAGAAAGTGAACACTAAATGATTTCCAACTATAGTTAATTTTCTGAAGGTGGATGGAAGGAATTGTGCCCAGTTAGATATGGAAAATATATGTATCAATGTGCATTTTGAGAGACAGCAGTTACAGCTTTACCCTCTTATCTGTTCTCTTTGAACTGTTCTGTTGTCCTACTCTATATTTAGCAGATGGCAAGTGCTAGAAGAGGAGCTGTAACTTATCACGCAAGCCCAGAACATGCTTCAGCCCTATTATGGATATGTGACCAAGTACCTAGAAGTGTACCACACAGATCCCTTCCCACTTATTCCTACCTATTCTTAGAGGAGAGAAATTTCCCTCAGAGAGATTATCATTCATTAGTGATTTACAAATAATGACATCTGATTTTTTAAAAAAGACTCATTATAGCAGCAATACGGCACTCCGACATTCTGAGTAGCATATCACTGTATTATCTGGTAATTTGGGGTAAATATCGAATATTTAATGACTGCTATTCCAGAATGTTTGGACAAAACAAATACACTTTAATGGCCTAATTATTTTCTAATTTGTCTGCATATAACCCAGGATTTGGTTCTGATTTATGTCCACTTTACCGATTGCATTCAGGTGTAACGAATGACATGCAGAGAACAGCAATTCAATAGATCAGTTTGGATCTTTGTTTGATTCAACATTATTAATATAGTTACTACATTTTTATGTAACTTTTACACTTATAGGTGTCTTTCATCATAAGTTTTACTCTTGATTTATGTTAGTTTAAGCAGAATGATAATAGATCTCACAAAGGTTGCATTAAACAGTCTAGCTGTACCATACAAGTTTACTTTTTTTGGTTCAACAATAAGGGAGCTTTCACAGTGATAAGATGTTGTTTGGGGCTTTTTTTATACCTGCTGGTACTTCTGTTAATCATCATTCAGGTATATAGTTTTCATGCAAGTGTCCCCAGGCTACTCTTCTCTTCATTGTTTGCTGAACTCTGAACACATCTGCTAGACACTGGTTTCTAAGATGGGCTAGAGATTGTGAATTTTAAACTTCTTGAGGCCTGAGTGTGCTACGCAAATATGGAAGCTCTTCAAGACATTAGTGCCTTTGGATATGTACCTGAGTAAGATTATTAGCAAAACATAGGTGCTTACCAATGCTTAGATCTCTTGTGTGACAAAGCTTTCTGTATATTGACTTCAATTTAGCTGTCTAAATTCTGCTTAAACTGCCCTTCAGACGCCTGCATTTTCTCTTTGAATCTGTCCTTTAATGAATTTTTCCCTCATATGGTCAATGAAAGTAGTATTTTTATTTTTAAAGGATAATTAGTGTTTGTCTGATCTGCAGCTAGTCTGGTAAGACTGGAGAGGTGAAGAGTCTGTCCAAAATTGTACAAGGTATTTGTGTGACACTGAAAAGCGTTCTTGCACACCTTTTTATTATTTCTAAATTGGAACAAGAAGAAATCTTGTTTCTTTTACCATGGCTAGTGGAAGCCTTATCAGAAAACTTTTTTTCTTTTTTTTTTTTTTTTTTT
>JAAGAY010004367.1:0-24774 GCA_011801015.1 Ardeotis arabs | reverse complement strand
GCGCGGGACGGCCGGGCTGGCTGAGTGGGGTCGCTCGTTAACCGTCGCTCCTGTCTCACGGAGCGGCGGCCAGGGCCGTGCGGGGCGGGTGGGCGGCGAGGAAAGTGAGGGGGCTCCCACCCCGCGCACCCTCCCGGCCGGGAGCCCGGCGGGGAGAGGAGGGAGGGTCCAGGGCAGCGGCCGGCGGCACCCGCTGGGGTGGGCAGGGGGGAGAGGGAACCCGCTCCTCCGAAACCCTGGAGGCGAAGGTACCCCTGACTGAAAGGCTTGTGAGGGGACGAGGGAACTGAATGTAGCCGAATTTTTGTAGTTTTGGTCAAATAATCAAGTACCGAAGGCAAATCTTAGGCAGGAGAGACAGAGAGACAGAGAGAAATGGAATCTACTGTTCTGGATGCCGGCTTGAATTTTTCATTTACTTTTCGGTTTTAACCACTGCTAGAGAGAACCCGATGGCAGTTGTTCCATTGTTCCTTGTTTGAACGTAAATCTTAGTGCTGCTGCTTGTGGATTTTTGTTTGGTTGGTTTTTTTAAAAGGACCTTTCCAGGTAGCTTTTACGTCTGGCGAAATGAAGCCTTTGTATTTTTCAATCAATTATACCTAATATTGACAATCTGTTGGGTACAAGAGACTTAAAGTGCTGCCTCACTCAGAGGACCATTAAAGACTTTCTCTTTCGCTACATGTAGCTGAATGTGTTACGACACATCCTTTCTCCCCCCCGAAATCTTCCAAAAGATTTTCCCAAAATGAAGAAATTTAATTTTCGCAAAGTTTTGGACGGTTTAACGGCCTCATCCCCTGGTGGAAGCAGTGGTGGTGGAAGTGGGGCCGGTGGTGGCTCTGTGCACCCAGGAGGGACTGCAGGAGCTGCAGGGACTCCCAGAGATGAGATCCAGGAGACGCTCACTTCCGATTATTTTCAGATTTGTAAGGTAAGGGTTGAAGTTTTAATTTTTTTTATGATGGAAATAATAAAACCTATGTTGTCTGTGGGGGCAGTAATATGATACCAGTAAGCCTTTTACTTGGGAACTGCAGTGGTTGTATAAGGACTTCGGAATGAAAAGACAGAGATCTTGTTGATGCTTTTTTCTTCCTGCTGCAGAGTTGGGGTAGTGAGTAAATTAATAAAAATCTTGATTTCAGCATCCAGGACCAAATTCTAAGTTCCACACTTGGACCCCAAACTAGTAACAAGATTGTGGGCAGGAAAGCAAATCAGTTGGTGCTAGTAGAGATAACACTTACAAGTCATTAGAAATTCAAAATTGTATAGATCTGCTTCCTTTCCTCACTCTTCGCATCCTATCTTCCTTTCCTTCCCTTTTTTAAGGAAAAGGCACGAGCTGGAAATAAAGGACAGTGCAGCGATTACTGAACCTAGCACTTCAATTACTTGTGAGGGATTGGATGTAGATTCAGGGTGGTTCTTTTAGCGTTAGTACTGAAGATGCTGATTATATGACAATAAACCTAGTGGGACAGAATAAATACCAAAAGTTGCCAAATTTGTTTGGCATTGGTTTTTATGTGTTGGTTAGGTCCTTAAGTGGGAATTTTCTTTGAGTAAAAAGCATAAGATATGCCTGTGTGGTTTAGGTTTCGAATCTGTTTTCTGCAACAAAGCTTTCAGCTGTGTCTTTAAATGTATGAGCAAAATCAGTACAAACTATTTGGTACTTCTGACCAACCCTAGAATATGAAAAATCTATACTTTAGTAATGAAGACCAAAACCAAAAGGACAGATTATATTATGATTCTCTGCTGTTGTCTTTGACATTCATTCTATTGGCTTTGCTAGAAGTTTTGTTTGCTTATTTGTTTTGTTTAGAAGGTTCAAACCCAGAATTTTTAATTAGTGCAAATTACATTGTTAAGAATAAATGAACTTCATTTATTAAGTATAGGGAAAAGAAAGGAAAGCCTTTTATTAAACATCTACCAATTGATTTGAAGTTTAGGTTATGGCCAACTCGAGCACATTCTTATTTCTTTTTGTGTTTTAGTAAGAAGGAAGAAATATAAACAAACAAGCCAAGCCTATAAGACAGTTTGCAGATCTGGTTCTTGTGAAACACACAGCTTTCCTGATCTCGCATATTGTTATTCTAATTCTGTTTGATTTTCAGCTACAGCTAGTGTCAAAGCTCTTACAGAGTTCAGGGGAAGAAGGATGAGCCCCTATGACTTAAAGAGTCAGAGACCTTTGGAATAGGTTTTACATAATTCTGATTTCTGGAGTTTTTATAGTTCTTTGCCATCCTGAACCAAAACAGGTTCAGGCCTTTTGACTAAAATTATTCTGTAGTTTAAGAAAGTGTCAATGATCAATGCATTAGAATCATACCTGTTTCCCAGGGTTGAATTTGAGTCCTTTTGCTTATGTACACAGTAATTTAGCATTTTGTGAAAATCCAGGTATTCAGTACAGCGATTTCCCCTTTTTGTCACTTCAGTAAAAAGATAATGCAAATAATCAAGATACATTAAAATATCATTGGAAGGTCTGACATTCTGAGACTTCTAAGTAAGGCTAAAACTCAACATGATTCTTCATGTTTAAGTCATTTGATAGGGCCAAAGATCTGTATTTAGTAGGATATGGTTTTATTTTGTATGGTATATTTGCAAAAATAGGTAACATAAGATGAAAAGAAATTATTTTTCTGCCTAATCTCTGTTATTTCCTTGCTTTAGCTTGATATTACTTGAAGACAGTTGGTGTTATTTTCTGATAGATCTACTTGGAAATATATCTGATAGATATACTTGGAAATATATCTGATAGATCTACTTGGAAATAGATCTACCTGGTGTATAAGAATATGTAATTCTGAGAAGATTTCAGTAGGCAATATCTGCCAGTCAGCTCTCGGGTTAAAATGTTCTCAATTAAGTAAATATTTGTATAGGAAGGCTTTTGGCTGCTTGCAGCAGCACTTGCTTATGAATGCATGGTACTGCAGAAGTCTACTCTGTGGTGTACAGAATACCAGTTTCCTTTTTTCAAGATACAAAAGTATGCTAAAAGCAAACTTCCAAAATACTTGGTGATTATGTGCTCATAAACTACCACAATGTTTATTCAACAGGCTCTACTCAGTCAGCTATATTACAGTTTAGTAACATTACAAGCATGTTTGAGTGAAACAACAAAACCCCACAGGCCCCAGTCCTGTGTTAGGTGCTATGCAAGTGTTCTGAAGGCAGTGGGACTCGACGCAGGCACAGCTTTCATCCTGTGTGCTTCAGGGTGCAGGCTCTGAGCCATAATTTGTACCCGAATCAATTGGAATAAAATTAAAAATATAGCAAGGCACATATAATGCCAGATTTGTCTTCCCCGAACTTTTGTTCTGTAGGGCTTCTGGAATTTCAGTTGTGTGTTTTCATGTTAAGTTACATAAGTTATATAGGCTGCATATTTAGGGATCCATGATCTGTAATCTGCTGCACACAGAACTGAGTGAAGCTAATGGCAGGTTTGGTTTGTTATGATCTGCAGAATCAAGGCAGATGACCTCACAGCCTAAGTAGCACCCCATACTGGTTTTCCTTTCTTTGCTGATTATAAAATCTTCATTTAGATATGAAACATAAAAGCTGACTCATACTTAAGAATTAAAGGGCCTTGCCTTGCAGTTTTTATTTAAATAAATTGCCTTTCTGAAGTTTGTGGGAGGTCTGCTTGACTACAAACACAGATCAAATCCTCTACCAGAACACTTTTTATTGGTAATGCACCTGATTTCATTAGTAACACACCTGAAAGCTTTCTTTCCATTTTGTGACATTTTTAGGATGCTTATTACCACAGTGTCTTTTTGAGATACAGATTAGAACTTAATAGAAGTAAATTGAACATTTTGTTTTACACTGAGATGTTCACAATGAGTTACTCTGGGCATTTCTATTTAAATCATTAATGTAATCTTCTG
Source organism: Ardeotis arabs (assembly GCA_011801015.1). Taxonomy (NCBI): domain Eukaryota; kingdom Metazoa; phylum Chordata; class Aves; order Otidiformes; family Otididae; genus Ardeotis; species Ardeotis arabs. The sequence goes on along the minus strand of JAAGAY010004367.1, from coordinate 20,830 downwards.
TATTAAAAGACTAAAAATAAAATATTCTTGAAACTATTACATATGAAATAGCTATGACCTTTTTAAAGCATGATAAGTTTATATGTTGGTAGCAGTACTACCTTTTCAAAATAGTCACATAATGCGAAATTTTGTCAGAACTGTATTTTGTGACAACAAGCAGCTGAGGTATAGTTTAAGTATATCTAGGGCTACTCTTAGGATTTGGGTATCCAAGTGGAAATCATGAAAATATCGATTATAGTTCACATTAATTGAATTGAATGTGTGAGATAGCAGCATCATGCCAAAAACTAGGCATGATCCAGTAGAATGTTAGTAAAGTCTCTATTAATTTTAATTAGGATAGACCTAGTTTGTTTGGGTTTGTATTTTCCCACTGTATATATGGCTTTTGTCTCTCAAGGATTTTTTAGGCTTGCCTGTGTTTCTCCACTGCATACAGAAACTAATATACAGCACTGGGGAGAGATCTCCCTATTAATATAGGAAGTGAGAAGATCACAGTTAGGATGTTGTAAATCATTTGGGTAAACTTTGAGCAGAAAGAACATTAAAGGAGAAAACAGTGATGTTTTTATTACTTTTACAGAAGGCTGATTGTTAGGGGATGACGCGGTTGGACTAGATGACCTTTGAAGGTCCCTTCCAACCCTAACCATTCTATGATTCTATGATTCTATAAGAATGAAGATGTACATTTTTTTAACGTAGATTGCATATTCTTCATGAAAATAAGTCTCCCATAGAGAACTACTTGAGCTTTTCTTGAAGAACAATCATTGGGTTAAATTTTTAGAGCATGATATTAATAATTTTATGCAGAAAATGTTTGAAATAAAGACCTCAGTTAAGACTACAGTAACAGTTGCACTTTACTAGACATATAATTGATCTAGTCCAGTGTGTTTTCTTCAGCTGTAGGCAGCAACCAGATACCCTAGAAAAGATTCAAGAACCGCCAAATTAATCGTCTTCTCACAGAATTATTCCCCAGATGCTGATGGTTATTGACTGCCTTTAAGCCCCAAAGCATGAGATTTTTAATTCTCTCCAAAACTGGTCTTCAGTGTTACTCCTGGGTAGTCTTCCTATCTAATAAACATCCCTTTTAATATTATTCATATTGGTAGTATGGTTATAGTTTCAGTATGCACATTACCCAGTCTTTATACAAAACCCGTGGAGGCAGGAATGGTTTTAGTTTTTTGTTGAAACTGGTGTGGAAGCCCATGTCCAATTACAATTGTGCCAGCCTAACCCTACTTATCTTTGAGAAGAACAGACCCTCAAGATGCATCCAATCAGTAGCCAGTTTAAATATTTAATTATCTGGATTTCCTATAAGATGATCTTAGATTTTAGTTCCCAGAGTTTACACATGGTAATACTTTATTTTGTCAACCTATGAAGATGAACATTTAATCCTTCTGACAGCAGCCAAGTAGGTACTTTAATTGCAAATGCAAATTGAAGCTACAGTTCAACAATAATAGAGAGAAGATGATTTTTTGGAATGACAGTTTATGAACAATTCTGCAGTAGCACATAGTTCTATTTTTGGTTATGAAGAATTAAAAAAAAAAATTGTTAGAAGCTATCCATACTGTTTTAGTTAGTTTGAGCTGTTTGGTTAATTTGTGTTGTTTCCTTAGTAAGGTCATTCAAGAAAAAAAGTGCTACATTTCAGAGAAAAAACAAATTTAAAATAAATATTAACCCTTACTTGTAAGTGCTCAGAGTTCATTCAGTACTTTAATGGTAAATAGGGTAATCTTGGGAAGGATTTTTCCTATATACCAGAGTTTGGATCTAATGTTAGGTGCAAACACTATTCTATTTAAAACTACAGAGTCATAAGTGACACTTCTGTAGTTAGATGATAGTAATTTTATGAAATGTGTGATGAGCATAATTTATTTTTATTTTTAAAATGTTTATATTAATTGGAAATAGGACTTAAAGAAACTTGGAATCTTTTAAGCTACCTATGGTAGTATAACTGGATTCTCTTGTTTTGTTTTTTTTTTTGCAAATACCGATCTTTTGCACCACTATATTTGATTGTTAATCAAATATTAATCCTAAATGCATTAACAGCGGTCTTCCAGTACCTAAAGGGGGCTTATAGGAAAGATGGAGAAAAACTCTTCAGCAGGGCCTGTTGTGAAAGGACGAGGGATAATTGTTTTAAAATAGAAGGAGGTAGATTCAGAGTGTACATCAGGAAGAAATTTTTTATAATGAGCTGGTGACACACTGGAGCAGGTTGCCCAGAGAGGTGGTGGATGCCCCATCCCTGGAAACATTCAAGGCCAGGTATCAGCTATGATTCCAATGCAGACCCTTCGTGGTCAGCACATGTAATTACAACTTCAAAACCATTTAAAGACTTTTAAGGTTGCAAAACACTCCAAAGTTCTAAATTTCTTAAATTCAGTTTGCTTGTGCATACAGCCTTTAATTACATGATCCTATCTTTCTTCTATAGGTCTAATTTAGTAAAACTAATAGTGTTTGCTCAATGGAAAGCACTTCAGTATTTCTTTGCATACGTAGAATCATAGAATAGTTTGGGTTGGAAGGGTCATCTTTTAGAGATTCATCATCTTGTTCTGCTATAGAACTTTTGCAAAGGTCATCTAGTCCAACCCCCCTGCAAGAAGCAGGGACATCCCCGACTAGATCAGGTTGCTCAGAGCCTCATCCAACCTGGCCTTGAATGTTTCCAGGGACGGGGCATCCACCACCTCTCTGGGCAACCTGTTCCTGTGTTCCAGAACTCAGAGCATACCTGAATATTAAGTTCCCTGTGGACTTTCACAATGGAAGTGCTCACCGCTGTAGTTTTGAAAGCTTTATAAACATTAATGAATTTACTTTTATAATATTTCTGTGAGATGGAGATACTATTGTTTCCGCTGTATAGATGAGGAACTGAGGCACAGAAAATCCCAAATGCCAGATTTAGTGTCCACTGTTTTGAGTTTCCAGCTTGACTTGCTTTGAATCTGATTTTTTTTTTTTAGCATATTTATTTTTATACCACTTGTGTCTTCCCATTATGCCTCCCATTGTTTTCACATTCTGTTGCAAATATTCCACACATCCACAGAGTAGTCTTTAGGCTAGTTATTCATACTGTTAATTTATGTGTCCACCTTAGTCAGGGTGGTTCTGAATTTCCTTCCTATCTCAAATGGCTACAGATAGAATTTTGGCTTCACATTTGACCTGTGAATTGTACCTAAGATACATGAGTATCATCAACCACCATTATGTCAAATTGGTCAATCACAAAATGGAAACATGATTAGCAGCCATATGTGAAAAGCGTAATTCATGGCCCTTGGCTTGGTCATTTATAAATCTAAGTGATAAGAGCATTGATAGAATATCCTTTTGCAATTTTCTGTCTGAATTGTACCTTACACCTTCCTATTTTGTACCAAATTAGACAACTTTTGCAGACAGCAGCTCTTTAATAGTTTACTTTTGGCTTGTCCGTAGCACAGACCTGACTGTGCTATGCATGGAGCGAGGCAAAAGTTCTATAGCAGAACAAGATGATGAATCTCTACAAGAGGGGAACAAATTCATGTTACATAGATTATCTTAGTTCGTGTATGTTCTATTTTTTCTGCTTTTTATAGTTGACCTTGCAGTTTTAGCAATATATGAATCATAGAATATCCTGAGTTGGAAGGGACACCTGAGGATCACTGAATTCAACTCCTGACTCCACACAGGGCAACCTAAAAGTTAAGCTGTTTACTGCAATTTTGTGTGCCATTTCAAGTGGGTTGGTTTTTTTTTTGTTTTGGTTTGGTTTTTTAATCCAAGGATTTATTAATTTCAATCATGTGAGTCCTTGGATAAAGAACTGAAATTCGGGATATACTTTTTCCTCACAAGATAAAGAGAATGTCCCTCCTCACTGAAAGCATATATTAAGGATAGCTTAATATTCTCTCTGTTCAGGGGTCACTTTTTTGCAGGCACTTGTTCAGAGATCAGACCATCTTAAAAGAACACCGGTCTTCCCTGAGCTGATAATGGGACTGGGAAACCCCTGGATATCCTGGAAATGGTGAAAAAAAAACCCCATGGAACATATACTGGGGAGTGGAGTGTCTTTACATTTACATAACACAGGCCTGACCCCTACAATCTGGTGTGGTGATGCCATCTCTCATCCTGCGAGAGCTATACTGAGTTTATACCTGGGACACAGGGCTTTTCTCACAAAGTTCATTCCCATCCCCAAGTTTTCTTCCATTATCTCTCCTTCATTTTGTGTTCCATCGTTTTTATCCTCTTAACTGTTCTTCCCTTCTAGTGGGAACTGGCCACACTGGATATACTGTACCTCACCTGTGGGCCACCAGTTAGTTAATATGAAATTTTCTCATTGTTGTAGTGGGAAAAGCAATTTTGAATCTGTTCTGAGAGGATGAACGAAATTCAGCCTGGTTCACCCATATCTCAGGGAGTGTTCTGATCATAGAGCTGTTGTGTAAAACACTGGTTGTATAAGCAACTTATTTTCCTACTTATTTCTGAAATACTTCACTTTTTAAAGAAATGCTTGAGAAATTAGAGGTTTGTGAATAAAAATGTGAAGTAGTGTGAGATTTTTTTTTTCCAAGTAGAAATATATATACTATGTAGAACACATAGCTGTACTCAGCGGAGGTTGACTAAATCTCAGACAGACCCTATTCTCACTTGGTTGGTTTAGATGAATCTCCATTCTTATCTGACTCTTATTGTGAGACATCTGATACTCCTGGTGCATGGTATATATACCTAAATCCCTTTTTGAGGTCTGTGTGAAAATGCTGTGAAAAGTTACTATTAGTTCATTCACTTTGCAAACAGAGAAAAGGAAGCAGTAGAGAAGTGAACTCATGTACCCTAAGCTACATGAATGTACCAGTCTAGTGGCTGTTGTAAGGAAAAGTGTTTATAAAAACAGCTTATAGGGTTATATTAATTTGTCACAATGTATGTTAGAGTCATTATAGGGGAAAGTTAGAGAACTGTTTGGTTAGAAGTACTGTGTATCTGTGAAGAGGAGAGAAAGCAGTATTGTTAGGTACAGATGGCTGGTAAACATGCTCGAGTGTAATAAGATGTTATCTTTATGCAGTGCTGTGTCCATTCCTAACAAATCACCAGCAAAGACTATGAGTAGTTAAAAAATACTAGAGACAATCTGTCGCCTGTAGCTAGGGTCAAAGTCTGATGAGGTATATATTTTATGGTTCCTTTGAAGTTAAGTTATATAAGGTACTGGGAAGAAAAAGACCCTTAATATTTAAGGCTTTGAGTTGATGAATGCATGTACTTAAAAGTAGCCTTACTGAATTCAGTGGTATATATGCAGATACAGGTGTATACGGTAGCATGTCTTTTTGCAGAATTTGAATCCAATCAATTAAAATAATTGTTTATATTTCCTTTTAAAATCTACTATATGAGAATGCTGTGAGGTCAAACACTCAGAAGTCAGGTCCCTTATTCAGCTAGTATTTGGTTACATCTATATGTGTGGCAATCTAGTCTTTATCATATCTTTTTGTTTTCTTGAAGTGTCTGCTTATATTTTGTTCCTGTCTTCCATCACACTTGGTTTAAACAGTACACAACATGTGGGAAGGATGGATGCTATTCTGAGTGTATTCTTTGCAACGGCTCCTGTGAGAGAATCTCTGCATTATCCACTGGACATCACAAAAAATCATGCTAAATAAATTATGAATGCTCATCTCTGCTTTGTTCATCCCATTCCATCTATCGTATCCCTTATGGATGGATATGTGCTTTCAGTTACACCTGTCCGGCATCAGTTGTACTACAGATACATTCTGATGTAGCTGTGGATAAAAGTTAATTGTAGTGGGTACAAAGAACCCTGGTTTATTCATCATTTGTCCCTACTTGTATTTTTAAATGCTCACTGAATGAGGGAAAGGCAGGAAAACTGGTGTGTGGTTATGTAAGCAGAGATCTGATTCTTATGATCTTTGGCTGTACCGTCTTCAGTTGTGTCTGTGAGCTATGCCCTTGGTAACATTATGGGCAATGTAGCAGGAGATAGCAATGTGCAAGATCTGCTGGATTTCATTGCTGTTAGAGGGTGAAAGCTTCCAAAACTTATCTCCATTCCATTTGGACTATATCTTCACTATGTGTGAGATGAGATGCTGGCCAGTATCTCCAGGTTAAATTCTCGATTCAACATTAGAAAAGAAGTCCTCAAATTGCATAGAATATGCATACAGAAAGAAGGTAGGAGAAGATTAATGATGAATTAGTAATAAATAGTACAGTGTTGTAAATGGTAGTAATTACATCTAGTAATAGCATTTGTATACAGTAATGCCAAATTATCTTGCAAAAGAAAACATTTCAACAAAAGTACACAAATAATCCTGATTATCTCTATATCAAAATAGGGTTTTAACACTGTGTTTCTATAGCTTTTTTTAAAGAAAAACACCTTCAAGAACTTTTATCGTAGTGGCAAAACTTTCTTCTGTTGCAGTAGCATGGAATTTTCTTGCAAAATTTTTTTAATTCCCCAACGTGGCTGATTTTTTTAAATTAAAATATTCTGAAAGCAGCAAACAATACATCTACTTCAGAACATTAACCACAATCAGCCATAACGGAACAGGACATAATCAGCCTAAAGTAGCAAAAGTTCTAGAAAATAAAAAAATGAGAAGATATGCAAAATTAATTAGTTATTGCTATGTTGGTCTGGTGTAACTTTAATGAAAACAGATTATTTTTTAAATTATATTATTCTCTGCATCCACAGTGATAGTGAAGACAAAAATATTTTACTTTCAGGGCTATCAGATATGTTAAATGATTTTACAATTCTTGTAAATACTCATAAAACAGATCTCCATCAGACAGATGATATTCTGAAGCAAACTATTTCAAGTTCTGGATTAATATGGTTAAATCATGCAACAGCAACAAAAAAAAATCAATATGAACTACTATTTGAATTACTTTGACTATGATTCTATGATTCTATGACTATAACCATTCCCCACTTGGACAGAAGTCTTGCTTAGGTAGGGAGGCCAAATAGAGCTTTGAAATCAGTGGGTTAAGGTTGGAGTTTTTCTTATTATTTTACGTTAAAGCCAAGGCCAAATACATTTTTATGAAAGTCTGTGGCATTTTTCTATAGGTTGATGCCCTGTTTCTTCTTGCCAGTTGAAATGGCAAGAGTGGGAAGTTACTTATAGCATATTTACTGAACGATGGATGCAATTCCTTCATTGTGTTCTCTGTTTTCCTCCCTTTTTGTATATTTGTCATACTTTTTTTAAAAAAAACCAACTTGGTAGAGTTCCTTTAGAAAGAATGGGAAGGCAAGCGGTGAAATCAATTTGCATACAATCTCTTCTCTTGAATATAGGATTTCTCCAAAGGGGATAATACCTACCTTGGGATTATTATATTAATGTATTATTCTGTACCTTATTTTATTGACTTAATATGCTGTAATTCAGTGTGGTGGTAGATGTGGCAAAATGGTATAGTTGTCAAGAGGTTGCTTGGCCACAGTGACATCGATCAAACAAGTAAGATCAAAATCTAACCGCTCTGCTTTGAGCAGGGAAGGCTGGACTAGACAGTCTGCAGAGTTCCCTTCCAGCCTCACCTGTGCTGTGAACTGCGAATAATGCAGTTCGGAGATCAATGTCACTATTTATTTGTGGATTTTTTTTTTTGTCTGAAGTATATTAATTTTGTATTTTTTATACACTACAATATGTTCCAAAGAACAAGCATGAGGAGAATGCTTTTTGAAATTTGGAAGGCCTTTTTCGCCTGTGTTTCACTCAGCTTGGCTATTTGTATCAATATGAATCATATGCAAATAGGACCATTCTTACTTAATGTTTAACATCCAGTTTGCAGAACTGAAAATGACAGTGGAAAAACAAATCTCTGAAGTTTCTGCAGATATTTTGGTCATAAAAGAGGAACTTTAGGGAGGACTGCAAGATTTCTTCTTCATTTTAGTTCTTTATTTTTTAAACTAGTTGTCTGGATGCCTTTGGATATACTTTCTTTTTCAGGACCAAGCAATATGAGGAAATTAAAAAATTATGTAATGTGTGGTAGAACTAACATGTTTCAAAAAAACAGTTATATGGGCTGCATAAAGACTTTCTGAAAATACTAAAGTGAAAACAATACATATTAAAAATACAGGCTTGATACTAATTTTTGCAATGTTATGTTTTAGTTTTTTGAAGTACATTAAGCTGCTTTGAAAGAAAAAAATATTTCATACATTCGAAGACAAAAATGTATAATATACAAGTCAGTGAATTCAAAATACTCTAATACCTCTCTGGTTTTTTTTCATATAAATTTAATTATCAGTGCATAATGTTTGTGAAACTAAACTATTAAAATTTCAAGTTGTGATTGAAGTCTACTTTATGTCCAGGACAGACATTTTTCTCAAAATTCGACCTTAGCTTATTAAGTGACCTTTTATAACAAAGTAAGTTTTGCAATTTAAAGATTAAAAGACGTAACAAATCTGCCTATCGCTAAGAGTATTATTCTTCTATGCCAAAATTTGTGTATGCAAATATTATGAAACTTTTTTACTAATCTGATTGTTTCCTATGCTATATCTTTTCTTCCTGCCCCTGTATTCACTATTTCAGTAACACTTATCTTTTTCCGTTCTGTACCCACACTTTCGATGTTTTGCCTCTGTTGTGTGTTTCTCCACCAGTACTGGTCTCCTTTTTCTCCCTCTCTCAGATGGACTGCTGCTGGTGAAGATAATAACCTTGTAAGAATTACTCTGCTGAGACAAACCAATGGTCCATATTGCCCAGCAGTCAATCTCTGACAGTGGCAGTAGAACAAGTCATTTAGGGAGAGTAATAAGTTAGATCACTTTCTGCAATCCATTCCCTTTCTAATCTCCCATCATTGACCATCATTGGATTGGAGATGTCAGAGAGTGTATTCCTAGCCAGTCCTTTTAGAATCCATTTGTCAATAATGTCCATGAACTTGTCTAATGCCTTTTTGAACCTGCTGATACTGTCAGTCTTCACAACCTCCTATGGTGGCAAGTTTCAGTTCTTTACCTGTTGTGTAAAGAAGCATTTTTTTTTTTCTCTTTTAAACTAATATTTCACTTGTTTTGAGCAGCTCTGTGGCTTTGCTGAGTAACAATTCCATATTCAGCTTACCCACTCTCTTGATTCTGTAAATCTCAGTCATATTGCCCCAGAGCCTTCATCTCTCCAAACTGAAGTTGCAGCACTTTTACTCTTTCCAGATAAGGCTTGTGTCCATCACCTTGAGCATTAGTTGCCTTCGCTGTATCAGCTCTGACTTGACTACATCTTCAGATGTGGAGGCTAGAGCTGCATACAATACTCAAGTAATGGGCTCACGGAGGTTTATATAGCAGCAAAATGTTGCCCTCTGAGTTACTCTCAGTACTCTTCCTGGTGATGTCCTGAACATGCTCAGAAGCTCTGGCTCCTAGTGTAGGGTAAGAGCTAAATGAAATTCATGGCTTAGGTTTGAAATTTTCAAACATTTTAGCTCAGCTTGGATTTTTTAAAAACGTATTGCTTTGAAAAATGAAAATTTAACTAATAAAAATTTAATTAAAAATGGATCCCTCCTGTATCGTTTTTGTAGGTTGGCGGCCTACTGATATCTTGTACTCTTTCAATCTTTCCTTACCAGGGAGCAGTCTTGCCAATCAGCGATTCCAGGCACAGAATCCTATAAGTGAGGGATGTTATGGTCTTATAGCCATGTAATGCATGGCAGCTCATCTTTATAAGCACCCATTTTCACCACTACAGCCTCGAAGAAACCTACAATCAAAGCTGTAATCGTTGACATTTTTTAAATTTTCTACATAGCTGAGAAAGAGGCTTTTTAGGTTTCAGTTAACACTTCATCCTCTCTTCTGTAAACCCATAAATTACTTCAGTGAGACTTTTGCTTGTGGCATGTTGGTCACAATTTGGAAATAGATTCTACATCCTGAGTCACGGGCTTGGACTACATAGTTCAAGTTTAACAAATAGACATCTTCTCAAAAATTATTTACCTAAGCAAATCAGTTTTGCTGTTAGATATTACAGAAAACAGAGTCTCTGTAAAATATTAGTTTAAAAGTAATGAAATTTATGTTTATGCAAATGAGCAGGAACACTTTTGACTATAAACCCTATTACTTAATTGATACAGTTTAAAATTTAGTTTAGTCCTGTATTTTGGGGAGTTATTCAGAGAATATAAAAATCACTTCGAAAAAAATATGTCTTTGCAGTCTAATATAAACTGCCATAGAATAAAAGTTAAGAAAAACTCCTATACTGAAAAATTGCATTATACACCATATGACCAATTATACTGGATATTGCATATTATTAATAGTGCAATTTTCTTTGTCCAGCTAATGAAATGTATCAACATATCTTAGACAGTAAGAGATTGTTGTTATGTTCTGACAGCATATTAAAATGTTCATTGGTAGAATACTGGCAAGCTCAAATAATCAATTTCCTATATTCATTAGGTAAATTAGTTCTGTAAAGATTCCTTTAATGATATATACATGCAATTCACCATAAGAATATTTGCTTAAAATTATTTAAAAGAGAATAACAAATCTGAACAAAGATTTGTGCTGAAATTGTAGCTGCATTTGTAATTGTTCTGTTTCAAATAAATTATTTCACATATTGCACATAAACTGCATGTCCTAGGGAGCACAGACTGCCTCTAGAGACAGCATGCCAAAAAAGGAGACATAAAAGAAAGCTGGATAATGTGGAGAAAAGCAGTCCTGGCTCCATCTGCTGTCTGCTTTTTCTCTCCTTGTTCTCTCTTTTTTTTTTTTTAGGTCACCTTCTTTCATAGGGCATTCGGGGTAGGTAGGTCTTGTATTTCTTTGAACACAGACTGGTGGTTTAGGATACTTTTTTTTTCTGCTTTTGCCTGCTATTGAGATAGTTTAATTTTGGGGAAAAAAATCTACTTTGTTTTATGTTCACCATTGATAGTTTCGTTCTATATTGTTCCTGCTAGACACAGCTCAGATTAAGTAGGAACATACTTTTTTTTTTGTCACCCTAGGATCAAATTAATTTTTTGGCCTTCTCTTGTTCACCTTATTAGTAAATGCTGTAAGGAAGCCCAGGCACAGTTCTAGAATCGTTACTGTTCTTACACATATGCTCACGGTAGCTTTATCAATGCGTAATTGAAAAATCTACTTCAAGTGCTAGCTTTTCATGTCCATTTTTCGCACAGTCCATGGAAACAGATGGTTTGTTGGACCATGGCCGAGGAGAAGAGACCGGGGGTCTGAAGTGTTAACAGTTTGTCCCTGTTTTTCTGTTGAATAGGCTTGATCTTCAGAATCGCTTCTGAGGCTGCTCTAATTCATGCCAAAATCTCAATCATAAAGACATCTTTTTCTGCCTTGACTGTGTATAGTATAGCTTGGCTCTCCTTCCAAACTGGTTTTGTCCTTTATTTAGAGTCCTAATAAATATAAATATTTACTTGAAAATTGTAATTGACTTGGAGGTTCAATAGACTTCAACAATATTTTTTATTCGACAAATGGCAGAATTTTGCATTCACAAGAACTTCCTGATTGGAATCAGTGTAAATACTCAATTTTGGAAAACGGCTGCAAAATAGAAATAACACTTTTGAGTCAATCCTAGAGTTCAGGAATTTTTCCTTAACTGATCCTGAAAAGATGTACATCACTGTGCTTCTAAAATATAGTTCTGTCTCAATAACAGGACCCAATTAAAATTTCCAAATGAAAAGTCTGACTGTAGATTGCAGAAATACTGAAAATACAAAAAAGATGCTCAATACATAGGCCAGAACGTAAATAAGTCTTTAAAAATACTGATCTTCGCGTTCTGAGATGTGAAAACCAATACTGTAAGCTCCAGTCAGAGCTAAACATCAGAAAAACTTATTGTGACTGAAATTGCTAGAAATTAAAACTGTATTATAGAGAAGATTTTTTAAAAATTAATAATTGAAAAAATCCTGTGTGGAATGTAAGTTTTTTTCAGATAGGGAAGAACATTTATTCACAAGAATACAGAAATCTCAAATATAATAGAAAATTAGTAAGGCAGTTAGACAAAACATTAATTACACTAGAAAATACTACAATTCATAATTCCTGATGGTTTTGTGATGTGAGAAGTAAAAGCATTTTTGCAGTATGTCAGTCTAGTTCCTACTTAAATGTCAAATGTAATTTTTTTTTATTCCAAGTCATCCTACCACTTGAGAAGATGAGAAGGTTAAAAAAAACCCACAAAGTAAACCAAACTAGAAACAGAGTTGTGGAGATCTTTGATAAATGTCTACATTAACATAAAAAGTGAGTTACTTTTCTACAGCTTATTGAAGTAGTGCATGTTTCTGGATTTTTGCAGTCTAGAAACTAATAATTACAGATCTTTTAAAAAGATAGCCCTTATCAGCAATAATTAAGATATGAGATGAGTAAAATTTCTTTTAAGAAAGTGTTTATTTGCTGAAAACCATACATTTGGTTGTTCCCAAACTACTTGTGATTATCAGTTTGAGTGTTTCCAGCTGTAATGAAAGAGTTGGAGTGATACAGCTGCTTTTACTCAGAAGGTCTGCAATTAAGGAATCTCTTTTGTTGAAGTTGTTCCATAGGGACTGCTGAATGCTTCAGCAGACACAGTTCATGAACAAGATAATTTCAAGGAAGAAAAAAATGTCTTAAAAAGTTAAATTTAATTTGGTTCAAAGTGCTTTCTCTCCAATCTTACCATATGCTAAAAAAAGAGTAAATCCTAGAGTTCAATATATCGAATAGTATAAAATATTATTATTATTGTTATACTAAAAAAGATATTATTTGCTACCCAATTTTAAGTAAAGTCACACACATAAAATTAATTACAGTTCATTTTTCTGCATAGTTGTATAGTCTAGTCTAGTTATTTTCAATCTTTTTCTTATGTTGGAGTTATCTCTCATCAGGTTCTTCCTTATAAGAATCAGGCAGGACATATTGGCCATAATTTCCAGGTTAACATAACTTAAAATATTATTTGAGGCAGTCTTCAAATTCAAGGATGTGTTGCATCATGCTCAGTTCATTTATTCCCCAAGGTGTCTCTGCAAAAATTAGAATTAAAAGCATAGTATTGTAAATAAAGATTAAGAAAGGATGAGTGGTTCAGTTGCTCATTTTGAGAACATCTTCTCTAGCATCTTTGTTTTGTAAATTGATACTAAGGATTTTTACTTCGTACACTCAATTCAGTTTATTGGTTTATTGGATCTCTTTCCCTGGACATGTTCCATTTCTTTCTCCTGAAGCGTTTCTGTTGAGGCTGAGGTTATTTGTGACAGTGTTTTAAAAGCCTATTATGTGTCTTTTTTTCAATTTGTAGTTCATCTGCCTTGCATATTGAGGTTATTTTTCGGTATATCATATAAGCAATATATACCAGTTATGTATTGGCGTATACTTTGCCATCTACTTTTTCCAACAAAACCATTTAAAATATTACTGAGTAAAGAGCATATCTAGAAAGTGGCATGAGTAAAATTCACCTCTGTATTCAAAATACTCTATCTTTGTAAATACTTTTCTTGAAATGTATTGCAAATGCTACAACATGTAGCAAAATATAGATTATCTTCCTATATGTGTAACATAAAACATACATGCTATTATCTGTGGTTACAGTTCAATCACTTTGATAATTTGTTCTGTTTCAGACGGTTCGCCATGGTTTTCCTTATCTACCCACTGCCTTAGCTTTTGACCCAGTTCAGAAAATCCTGGCAATTGGAACAAGAACAGGAGCCATACGAATGTATCCTTTCTCATTCAGAATTTACACCATTTCTATGTATTTGTAATACAGTGATATGAATCATCTTCTACAAGCGCTGAGGTAAGGTTACAGTTTATGTTGCTATATTCTACTTAATTTTGCTTTACTAGGTAGGCTGGAAAAGGATGTGCTGTTGAGGAATTACCATTAGGTCCTTAAGATGTCCAAATAAATATTTTAATTGAGTTTTTGGCATATGGTTTCAGTATATATTGGTTAATATAAAGCCAATTTAATTTTTGTTTTTCGCCATGAAGAGTAGACACTTTTCAGTATGTAAAGGTAGACTACAAAGTGGTAATAAGCAAGTTGTGAATGTTGTGTTAACAATAAATAAATAAATTGCCACAATGCAGCTAGCCAACTGGAGACATCTTTACTGTAGATACCTATATATGAGATATTGTTTAGACTCTTCCAAGTGAATGGTGGGAAATAAGTGATTTTAGGGCAAAATTCCTGGAGGAGATGATGAAACATTCTGTAAGTGCCTGTTTCTCTTCATTCATTATAAAGGTACATCAGTGCCAGCACTTTATTTATATTTTTATACAGTAGAAATTTTAAGTTAGAAATCTACACAGAATAAATTGAATATAAATGTAATGAAATTTTGAAAACTTTGATTTAAAAAAAAATCTGAGTGGAATATTTAAATGTGATGTATTTCAAAACATTTCTGTGCATAATTTTCTTAGTTTGTCATGGTTCAAATATATTCCAATTTCGTGAAAATACATATAAAGTAAGGGAAAAAAGAAGAAAGAATGTTACAGGAAGGTTTAAAAGTTACAGGATACAGAAGTAATAAATCACTATTTTTTACAACCTTCTTGTAGCTAAATAAATTCGAGGTTGAAAGTAAGGGACAATGCTGTATAAAGTACCAATTCCTACCAGAGGATTTTACTACTTTTTTTTTTTTTTTAAGAGATGTCATCTCAAACATAAATGCTTCTCAGCTTAGGCACACTGAGTGTGGTTTGCTTAATAGAGTAGTGAGTTAATGGGAGCTGTGCTTTGAAAACATAGGGTGCCATAAAAGGAATTACTTGCTTATTCGTTTTAACGAAGGCTTCTCCACTTGGCTCTCAAAGGTTCACAAAAGATATTATGTAAAAAACCTAGTTATGGATTAAGAACTTTGCATTTGTACACGAGACTGAACAGTAATCAGTGAAATGGGGCCTGGGACCATACACTGAACACCACTCATTTAAACCAATCTTCTGCAACCATTTGTGTTGTTGAAATAAAGCAGTAAAATGCAAGTCAAGATATAACAGAGTTAGTATTACATCTGAAAAATACAATTCATAATGGAATTTTTTTAAGTAAACTGAAAACAGTATAGATTTTAATGGCTCTGAGTCTTCCAAAGTACCCTGTACAAATGCTTTGTAACAGCCACACAATTTCATTCCACTGTGAATGGTAACACAGCAGAATAGATTGCAAATAGAAAGAATTTGTTCCACACATACATAGTGTTTGGCTGGTGCTTCTAAACAGTACTGTGGATGGAGTGAAAGGACAAACTATTTGGCTAGCATCAGAGAAATGCACCCAATTATTTATTTGTTTGTTTACTGGTAACACCAAAAGAGCCTAGTTTGGATTAGACTGTTGTGCTGGGCAATACAAAGGCATAGCAAGACAGAATTTATGTTTAATATTTATGTAATGATGTAGAACAAGTTTTCCCATGAGCAATGTGAGTCACATAACAGTACTGTTGCCTCCCTGTCTTTCTAGAAGATTCGCAAAGTATTGGTATTTCTATTGGTCACAAGTTGACAGGTCTCAAAAGACAAGCTATTTCCAAAGAAAATGAAGCGTGTACCTCTGTGTTGGGAATTAATGTTTAACATCACGCCTTCAGGTGATCATTTCAAATGATCCAGCAGCAGTACTGAAATTGACTATGCTAAATTGGCCTGGAATAGAGTATATTATTCATAAGTTGCTCTTAGAGTACAGACATAAATGAAAGTTCATTTTGGTATGAAAGTCAATTTGTCTTCTAGATTTCTTTTCAGGCTGTTTTAGATGCAACTGCTGTAGCTTCTAAAGCCATGGGAATTGCTGTTGCTATGCTCTGCTGATCCTAGCAGTCTCTGAGGGATTCTCAAGGAACTTCAAACAACAATGTAGGTTTTACCTACACTGATGACTGCTGGGTACTGGATCCTCATAGGGACAGCTATGCTCCAGCCCTAGAACAAGAGTGCGCTGCGAATCATCGATGAAAGAGTATCTATTACCAGCACAAGCTAAGAAAATCTGCAAATAAAGGGCAAATACCCCACTCTTGAAACAATTGCTATGCCATCTGGTCATTCTTCTCCTTTGTCCTAAACACAGCAAATGTTTTTCCCCTTCTGAAGACTTTTTTCCTATTTGAAGCCTCTTCTCAGCTCCCATACCTTTGATCATTGCTCAGATCACTGCTTGATACCACTCTACCTGGACTATCCTTGCTTCAGGCAAACACATTCAGATTAAGAGGGGCTATGAAATTCAATTCCCTTTCTTATCATCTCCATATCCTTCTTCTCTAGTCCCAGTCTGGACAACCTTCTGACACTACACACAATAAAATGAAGTGTGCAGTCTCTGGTTCCTATCAGAGAATGTTCTGTATCACCATACAAGAGAGTGAGAAATTAGGAAACTTAGTCAGACTTAAGTCAAGTCTCTTCCTCATTTCAGAGGAAAAAGAGGACTATGGGGGTTTGTCACATTCTTGATCTGAATAGATTAGAATCAGTGTTGTTAGCAATGATTATTCAAGTTATTCAGCTCACAAATGGTTGTTAAAATTCATTATAGGTACTTTCTGGAGTCACTGAGCCCTTTCCTTTGGACTTTTTCCATCACATCAAAGATGTGCTTAGCCACTACGGCCACCTACTTCAAACATATAGAATAGAGCATCTACATATTTTTGTATTGAGCTGCTGATTGTTTGGTGGTCAGCTTCAGTAAGAAATTCTGTAGGAGACTGAGTGGTGTATGCAACTCTGAGATAAGCTTATCCATCATCAAACAGGCTTAAATTAGTCATATGTCTTTGGACATGTTTTAGTGTTGTGTGTTGTTGTCATTGATACATAGCCTTGATACTTATGGGCCACATGTTGACATGGATGCAGGTTATAGGGCATACAAATCTTTATTTTGACTGTTGCTTGAGCAGGAAAGTAAGCCATCCACACACATGCAAGGCCTTTGTAATAGACATAACAATATAGTAGCCATTTTATACCTAAGCAAACAACATTATTCTGACTCACTAGCACATGAAAGTGAAGGTGTTGCTGTGCCTCCACCTTTCACTTAGCTGCACAGTCCTGACACTTTCCTTGCTCTGACTCAGGTGCTCATCAGATCTTTCTGTAAGCAATGCAATTCACTAACCTGGCAAAATACTAGTTCTTTTTTGCTGTGTTACTTTTCTGCCAAATTAGTGAACTGAATTATCTGGTGCTTACCTCTGGTGCTCGTCAGAATGGTGCATAAGGAGGCTGGAAGGAGTGTGTAGTTGGGACTGGACAGAGAGGGAGATAGAGGAGAAATAGAAATTTTAGCAAGAAGGAGGAGGTTATTAGATTGACTTGTCTAACTATGTGAAATTGCATCACAGAAATCCAGCTATGGCAGAATGCAGTTGTCTATGAATTTTGCTACAAAATGTAGAAATACCCTTTCAATTTTGAGTAGTATGGAAGATAGCCTATCTTTTGCTTACATTTAAAAAAATCTTCACATAAAGCCATTTGCAAATCACAAAAATTCTACAGGCTCTGCTCAAGAGAGATTCTGCTTTTGGATCATATTTGGAATAATTTTTCTGGCCTGTTTTATGTGTTTCTTCCCATGCTTGGATAGCAAGGGTGATTTTAGGATGCAAATATCGTACAGCAATATTTATCTTAATAGGTACATTTTGTGAAAAACAAAACATGACTTCAAGAGGGCCAATAGCATCCTGGCTTGTATCAGAAATAGTGTGGCCAGCAGGACTAGGGAAGTGACCATCCCTTTGTGCTTGGCATTGGTGAGACTGCACTTCAAATACTGTGTCAGTTTTGGGACCCTCACTACAAGACAGACATTGAGGTGCTAGGCCATGTCCGAAGAAGGGCAACAAAGCTGCTGAAGGGTCGAGAGAACAAGAGAGGCTGAGGGAACTGGAGTTCTTTAGTCTGGAGGAGTCTGAGGGGAGACATCATTGCTCTCTACAGCTACCTGAAAGGAGGTTGTAGCAAGGTGAGTGTCAGTCTCTTTTCATAGGTAACAAGTGATAGGATGAGAGGAAGCAGTCTCAAGCTGCACCAGGGGAGGTTTACATTGGATTTGTAAAAATTCCTTCACTGAAAGGGCTGTCAGGCATTGAAACAGGCTGCCCAGGGAAGTGGTTGAGTCACCATCCCTGGAGGTATTTAAAAGACATGGAGATGTGGCGCTTAGGGGCATGGTTTAGTGATGGACTTAGCAATTTTAAGTCAATGGTTGGACTCAATTATCTTAAAGGTTTTTTCCAACCTAAATGATTCTGTGATTCTGTAAAGTTATTTCAGTTCTTTCTGTGAAATAGCCAATAATCATATATTTGATTCCAGAGTTACTATCCCAAGTAAAGGGGAAGGTGAAATCTAAACCTAAGATAGCCCTATTGAACGGCATGGATCCTCAGCAGCTGATGCATACAAACAGACCATATTACCAGGAGGTAAAACTGAGGCTGTTTGTGCACTCTAGAAAAAAATCAGGCAAAGAAAACAAATAGCACTAATTAAATCATCGCCTGCAGAGTTCTGAGGAGGCATGGAATTTTACAGTTGTTAAAGGAACTGTGGTAAGGAATGTTTGACATCAGGTTGGATGTACTTTAAAAGAAAAGAAGAGAATATTACTTGAGATTTTGGTCTGTGAGAAGGATGGCCTAACATCTAAATATAAAGTGTGACAGATTTACTCTCCGTGCAACTGCTGTCTCTTAATCTAAACAAGGTTTCAGTAGATCTTTATCCTTAAAATAAGCCAACTGTGTTCCATGCTGTTTACTCTATGTGATTTATTGCGCAGATGGAATGGGGGAAGCACAGACAAGATCATAAAACCAAAGTTCTGTTATTTGACTTGGAAGAATCATTGATGCATTTCATCTTTATCTCATTGTGGAATATATTTGGGATTTTTCCAGAGCACTTGAGTGATTCAGGAACACAAACATCACTGAGAGTCAGTACTCCTAATAGAAGTTCTTTTAAAAATCCCCCTGGAAATCCAACACATACATATATGTATTTTCGTGTGCATAGATACCTAAATAGGTTATTACAGAAATGAATTTATTGTCAATCTAAAGACTAAAAAATTATTATAAAAGATACAAATATAATAACATTTACCTATATGATTAAATATGACAGAGTTAGAGTTTGGGGAATTTTAAGTCTATAGTGAGATTACTATGCATCTGATTATGTATGTATACACATTAGGTCTCTGCCTGTCTGCATAAATTTGCGTCCATGGGTCTCCCAAGCCTCTTTTATGCTTTTTAAGTAAGCAGGTCAAATATATTACGGTTAAATGTAATGAGCTTCCTTCACTTTCAATTGGTGTTGGAGGTAAAAATGGAATCTGACATCTGCAAACAAATCTACTAAGGAAAAATAGATTTTCATATATTTTGAGATGCACATAAAAATGACGTACAGGTGGTTTGATTTGGCAGCATTTTAATTTGAGCTGATGACTGCATTTCTGGTCAGTATCTGAAAAAAATGCTTTCTGGATGTTTGTTTCAAGAATTTTATTGAGTTTAATAAAAAAAAAACAACTTTGATATTCAAATGGTACCTAGTGGTGATAGTCAACCATTTTAAAGACGTGATGTGTCTTAATTAGACTTTGTGTGAGCTTTTAAGCTTTCCTTACCTTTTCTGTTCAAAACTTTCTGTCATCAACAGAAGTGTTGTCATGCATAGGAAATAATGCACATCAATTTGTCCTCCTTTCCAGTCTGCTAATTATCTTTTTTTAGACAAATATCCATGACCTACATTTGGCAAGCATCCTTAAAACACAGAAATTTGTAGTCATGCAATGCACTTAGTTATTTGTTTTTACCCTTTCCTTCTTTTGCTTTTATCTAGCAAATACTCTTGATGGGAGAGAGAATTGATATTTCTCCAAATAAACTGGGAAAATTAATATCTAGCAAAAAGGCAAACCCAAAGTAAATAGGTACATAAATACACTGTGAGTCTTTTAGCATTGTGAAAAGAGACCTATTTATGTCTAGCTACAGGCACTCATTCCATTTAAATTCTTTTCAACTTCTTAAAGTTGGGTGCCTTTCTTGCACATAGAATTATATACTCATAGAATGGTTTCAGTTGGAAGTGACCTTAAAGATAATCTAGTTCCAACCCCCTGCCCTGGGCAAGGACACCTTCCACTAGACCAGGTCACTCAAAGCCTTATCCATCCTGGCCTTGAACACTCGCAGGGATGGGGAGTCCACAGCTTTGCTGGGCAACCTGTTCCAGTGCCTCACCACCCTCAAAGTAAATAATTTCTTCCTTATATCTAATCT
This sequence comes from Ardeotis arabs, assembly GCA_011801015.1. Classification (NCBI taxonomy): domain Eukaryota; kingdom Metazoa; phylum Chordata; class Aves; order Otidiformes; family Otididae; genus Ardeotis; species Ardeotis arabs. The sequence continues at coordinate 271 of JAAGAY010004367.1, read as the reverse complement.
AAATTTACCCTCTTCCAGTTTAAAGCCAATACCCCTTGTCCTATCACTGCATACTCTTGCCGAAAGTCCCTGTCCAACTTTCTTGTAGGTTCCTGTTGTGGTTTTGTTTAGTGAGGGGGGGCCTAAGGTGGAAGCTTCTGTAGGAAACTGCTAGAAGTTGCTCCCCTTTGTTTGGTGGACTCGGCCGGGCCTAGGGCGGACCTGCTGCTGGCCAAGGCCGAGCCGATTGGTAGCAGAATGTCGCGTGATAACGCCTCTGCGATAACGTATT
>JAAGAY010004366.1:0-36005 GCA_011801015.1 Ardeotis arabs | reverse complement strand
TTCTTTCTTTTTTTTTTTTTTTTTTTTTACCCCGTTTCGCGTCTCGCCGCTCTCCGCTCCCAGGGTGTCTCCGGGTCCCGGGGTGGGGGTCTCCCCGCGTCCCAGGCTCCCTCCCGGTGCCGGGGTCCCTGCGGTTCCCGGGGTCCCGCCCGGTGCCGGGGTGTCCGGTTGGCGGGGCCGCTCCGCCGGGCGGGCGGGTGGCGCCACCTGGCGGCGGCGGGGAGAGTTCCCCTCGGTGATGTTGCAATGACCGGTTCTCAGTGGCTTTCACCTGTCAGCGGGAACGTCTCCAACCGGACGAGGTTGCTGACAGCCCCGTCCAGCCTGGCCTGGGACGGTTCCAGGGAGGGGGTCAAACAGCGAAACGCGAGCATAAAGCACCACGCACTGCAAAAGCACGCGGGCTAGCAGCTCAGCGCGCAGCTTGGGGCTCAGGTGGAGGCCACGCACTCCGTTTTGCGTTGTTCCCAAACACAGCAGCGAGGGGGTTTAAGGTTTTTACATGTTTAGCCATCACAGAGAGCTGGTAAGAAATTAGCGCAGAGAGGCTGACAGGCGTGCTCCTCTTGTTCCTACAGGTGACGATTTCCACAGCGCACCGTCCGGCTGCAACAGCGCAGGGACAAGAACGCTGGGTTACGGCTCCTTACGAAGGGCAAATGCCATGCGGAGGACAGCCAGCTCTGCAGGAACCGTGGCCATTCTGGCACACTGCACGCAGGCAGCAGTTTAAGGCTGGAGGAATACGCTTGCCCATCCCCAACCTCACCTACGTTTTTTTTCAAGGTATGTACCAATAACTTCCTGGGAAAGAACTGGTGTAAAAGGATTTATCGCTTTTAGTTGTTAAACTCCTTCCTCCATGTCTCTGAATTGTAATTATGCAAGATGGCAGAATGGTTCTAAGATACAGTGGTAGGAGTACATAATCTGCAGAATAATAAAACGCTAATAATACACAGGTACTGTGGAAGCACAAAAGGATTTCAGTTATCACACAAAGTCACTTTATTCATTTTTAGTCATACAAACAAGAGGTCAAAACAGAAGCACCAGTGCACTGAGATACAAACAAATATGTTCCACGTTAAATATAAAAACTAGATTTGCAACTGTTCTGATAATTCACAGTTTGTTTCCTCCTCATACAATAGGAACACACTTCATTTTTCCTTTTTCTTATTCTCTTCCTCTTCCTTCCGTTTCTCCAAGTAACACTTAAGAATATTGTTCAGCTGCTGCTCACACTGGCTTACGTGTTGCAATCCATTCTCCTGTCCTAAAGGCAGCGACAAACAGGATAATTACATCTCCGTTTACAGCATCCATCACGTAATTAGTCTGCGGTGATGCCAACATCTATTTCCCCAAGCCTAGCAGATGCCTGCAGTATTTCTACTTTCAAAATTGACACTATTCCATCCCTCCCTTCTCTAGCCCAAAGAAAATTCATGATGAAATGTAACTAATGCTTAGAGACACGAACTGTCCCGTTCCAGAGGGGACTCATTAAAGCGCCAAGGAAGGGAGACATGGTGACCTGTCTTTCCAAAGTACGCACACTGCGAAAAGACACGGGGAGAACAAAGCAATCAGGAGTTACGTGGTAGAGCGAGCTGTCTCCAATAGCTTTGTGTTGGGTTGTTTTTCTAGCAGTTTAAAATTTATCGTCCAAACCCATGAGCCCCTAGTTGCAGAAAGACGCAATGCATTTTTTTTTCCTTTATTCAAATATTATCTATTCCGAAATAATGCTGTATGGAAGAATTTGCCTGCAAATAATACAGGAGAAGGAAATATTACCTTTGCAGTGCTGAATTACTCTTCCCCACAGTCTGTTCCTACTTAAACAGGCCAGGTTTCCAACAATCAACAAATGCCTCTTTGCTCTCGTTAGTGCAACGTTCATTCTCTTTTCTGAGTCTATGAATCCCATTTGCCTTGTTCTTACGCACGACAAAACGATGATCTCCTTCTCGGCTCCCTGGAACGCGTCTACAGTGGACACCTGCACGGCTTTCATTTCAAAAGCCTCCGCGTGGGCGCCACTCAGCAAAGTCTGGATCTGTAGACAAATTAACACGAGTGGCGAGGAGTTATGCTACTCAGAATCGCTTGTCTTGAGCAAACACACTCAAGCAAACACACTCTTAGCCGAGCTAAGAAACTAGAGAGCGCAACGCCAGCAAAGCCTCAGCGCATCACAGGAAAATACGACGCAGCGAACCTGATTTGGACAAAACACCCGTGCACTCGGTGCGGCAACCAGTGCTTTCGCTGAGGGATCGCAGCGGCCCGTGTCCCGCCTTGGATGACTGGGCGAGGTACGGCTCCAGCCTTGCTAAGCAGATGCCCCTGTTACCCGGCCTTGTCACAGAGAGCAGTTTGTAACAGCCCCTCATTCATTTATGAAAATCACAAAATTACGAAGATTAGGTACTATTTAATTTGCCAGGGTTCTGAGTGTGCGTGTGGAAGGAAAACAAGTAGGAAGATTTTTTTTTTTTTTTAAATAATGTTTGAATTTGTAGATTTTGACTACAGAAAAAAAAGTTTGGCTTTTTTTTTCATAAGAAAAATAAATTACTCTAAACTCTAGTTTACCTATCCAGCAGTTGTTTTTCAGTGAAATGGAGCCTACGTTCGGAATAAGCAAAAACATTTCAGGAGAGGGTTTTATTGATGATGTGCTATACAAACCTTACACATCTGTGCTTTATAAAGAGTGATCACACCAATCGCAGATCCTTCTATTCCACTTGCAATCAGAGACTGGATGAGCTTGACCGTAAAGTGAACTTCCGCCATGTTATAAAAGCTGTTGTCTCTTTCTGTCTGGAAACAGGGGAGAAGGTTTCCAGCTTGGCTCTTGCACTCATCAGAATGCAAAAAGAAACAGAATGGAGGAAAAACTACAGTCTTGACTTTTTATGTAAGAAATATTTGAACACTTACTTGCTCTACCCCGTTAACACTATAAAAACATAGTGTTGGAAGCCAGTCCAGTAAAGGACTTCTGTCTTCCTCGGAAACACCATCTATCAGATTTCCTTCGTAGAAGAGCTCGTTGGCTATGGCACTGATAGCAGGGTGACAGCGGTACTGCGTCCGAAGAAGTATTGGTTTATGTCCCTAAAGAATTATGATATAGATAAAAATAACATTTACAGAGAAACGTACCAGAATGGAATCTGCTTATTTCAAAGATGGGCTGATCCTCTGACATGGAAACCAGGACTCTCTCAGCGACTTCAGCGGAGCTCCAGTTTCACCCCCCATCTTTTCTAAAGACGTGGTCAGCACAGTGGTACGTACCATCAGGCAAAGCCGGTCAAACAGAGTCTGCTCCAACCCCTTTTCATGAAGGCACTCGGAGCCTTGAATAGTTGGTGGTAATTGCTTAGGGTCTCCCACAAGGACTAGCTTTTCACACTGAAACCTAAGTAAGGATGTTAAAAAAGAAGGAAAAAAGTTCTAAAAAAAGTTCTAAGAAGTTCTCCCTTCTCCATCGCCCTCTTTCCACAGGTAAAATAACACAGTAACTCAAGGAAGGCACCCAAGAGCGGGCCTCAGTTTAAAATTACTCTGCTTGCTATCTAAGGTGAGACCTTGGAGTTCGTGTTCTTAAACAGACGTGCGCGTTTGGCAGTTATTTGAGGTTGCGTCACTGCTAACTCAAAGTTATTTCTCTGCTGAAACATCAAAGGAAGGCTGTACCTTGCGATAGGAAGGAGAGAAGCAGGTTCAGTCATCTGACTGCACTCATCCAGCATCACAACGGGAAACTTCAGAGCGTTCAGGCAAGGGAAGGGGCAGGCAGCACAGGTCACTCCAACCACTTTCACCTTGGTCAAGTGAGGGGAAAACAGGTAGACAGAAAGTTAAGATCATTGAATAGTTAGTGTCTGCGCAGTATGCAGCTCTAGCTTCGGCAGTAGAGTACCCCTGCGTTCGTTTTTAGTTGTTACAATGCACGCTGCGTTGCGCTCACTGGGTCTCAAAAAATTACATGATCGCTTCCAGTAAAAGGCACTGCGTATGGCACAGAGATGGATCCAGAGTTACCATTTATTTTTGGGGTGTTTATACATTAGAATCTTTCCCAGATTCGTGTATTTTGAGAGCAGATCTGGTCTGGTACGGAGAGAGTTCCCAAAACCTTCCGAGCTCCAGCCGCAAAACTGGCAGCAATGACCAGCAGTAATAGAATTGCTCAGATCTGCTTTGTTACAATTGCTCTACAACAGGCTGCCATTTTTTTTTGCGTCTAGGACCAAAGAGAAAAGGCAAATAAACTGGAAAGACCAGAAATTGAGAGGATATTTTTCTACAGGAGGTAGTAATCTTAAAAGGTAATACTTTGGTTAAAGGTTACTTAAAATATATTTGAAGCTGACACTCAGCTCTAGGATAGATGTAGTTCAGTCCTTACCTTTTAGCTTTATGATTATCTAAATTTTAGTTTCAAGGCGACAGCGCAGACAAGCTGTGCTCAGACGTTTTTCTCTCCCCACCTTGTAAACTAGATCGGCAATATTAAATCGGATTGCAATAAAGTTCAAAAAGGCTTTCTGTCTCAAATCACTACACAGAAACTGCAAGTTCAACTCAGAGCAGTCACGCACGGGTAAGACACTAAGCTATACCTGTGCTATCAGACCCATCCTAGTCCCAACATTCATTTTATTTTTCAAAACTAGGAGCTCGGCAGTGGATAAGACGCAGCAAATCCCCACTTGCCCGTCCCATCACTTGGACTGTACCTGTTGCAGTATCGTTTTGTTGGTCCCCAGTTTATGTTGCTCAATACTCTTCCTCACGTATATTTTTTCAACTGGAGTTAAATCTTCTTTCATGAGAGCAAGCAGCTCTTTTAACTGCTCATTTTCATTTCCTGAGCCAGCATGTAAACTTCAAAAAGATTTTATAAGGATGCGTTACAATGATGGACAGTAACAGCGCTTTTTCAGTGTTCGGTGAACACCCAATATAGAAAAATATTCATACAGGAGATTGCAACCGTGTCCTAACCGATCCCGAATCCAGCAGAGCTAGACTGAATCTTAGAATCGCTTCAGATCCCTCAAAGATTAAGATTCTTACCTATGGGGAAGAATAGCTTTGGTGATTTTCCTAATACTTCCCACTCTGATAAAATCCTCAAATCCAAGATCGAGTAGACTTCAAAGAAAAAGAGATGATACACGTTACAGAAATGTAACAAGAAACTCTTAAAAACTTAAAAGTGGTTCTAAAAAAGGCTGAGAGACATATCAGAACACCGAAGAACACAAACTTCCGTGATTAACCAGATGAAGTAACTGGGGCCACAATTCAGGTAAACCAACGTAAATTACCTCGTCGTGATTTGCCTCAAAAAAACACTTAACGCTTTTACGATTCTCCTCTCCTAAAAAGTCTTCCATTTGTACTTTCCCTTCCTTCCTGTGTCCTTCCAAACCTTGAGTTTTATTTCATGTAAGCTTCATGCACCTACCACTACTTCCTAAAGCTTCCTGAGCAGGCATCACTTTCTGTCATAATGGATTTTAGTTATAAGTTTGATGAGAGTGGAGCCCAATATTAGTCTCGTGTAAATTCGCACAGCTAGCCTGACAGTCTTCTAGCACACGCGTGCCGCGCAAAGGAGCAAGAGTAAAATTAAAGCCTGCGCGTGACGCTTTCTAGGGAAAGAACGCCGTCTTTTCAAAGCGTTACACTGGAAATATCAACGCAGTTACCTTGACCATCCAAGCGCATTACTGGTTTTGGAACGGTAGTCTGTAAAAACCTCAGTCACCTACCCCAGCAGGATCCTGTCGATGGCAACGTTAGTGGAAGAAGCGACCAGAAGTTTCCATGGAGCCGGCCTTGGACCCTCCGTAGCTTCACTGCTTTCAAAGAGCTGTACTAGGAACAAGATCGCAACAGACAGCAGATAGCTCTTTCCGGCTCCAAAAACACCTGGTATTTTGGAAGACAAAGCCACATGTTACAAGTGAAAATTTTCTAGAAAGTACAGTTTTAATCCATTGTTATAACTTAATCTTATGAAATATCATGCTGTGATTCCTGTAAAAACATTGCACTTGCTTGCTTCAGCAGCTCTAAATATTCAGGGGCAAGCAGTTGCCTTACATTTTGCATTTACTGCCTGCAATAAGTTTGCAAAAAGCTACAGAAGATGGGAAGCGAAGGTGTTTTTTCCTAAATTTTCTGGCATTACTTGCTAAGGAGTCTCATCAATACATTAAAATAATACAAATACCAGTATCTGCATGCACATCCCTCGTACCACGTCCTCAGGTACAGAATAAGGAATTGGAGAGGTGATTATTTTGGAATGACTAATAATTTTAACTAGATTAGTATGCCTGACAGCCTAACAAAAGCTCGGGCAATTTAAGCCTAGTGGTATCCGTACTACGAGTGTCATTACTGTCAACGTATTTACTTTGACAGGATCTCAAAGCTTACGTTCACGGTAACTGCTTTTCAATACTCATGTTAAAAAAAACCCAAACATCTTTGATCTAACATATTTCTAGCCTTTTTGTACATTTTGAAAAGGGATAAAACAGAGAAAGTTCCAGCAAGGAATAATGTGCGATAGAAAAAAAATTGATATCATCATTTAGCAAAGCTGATATATGACAAAGAGTGTTTTTAATATAAAAGAAGTAAGCAGGAGGCACTAAATAACTCTGATTTTGTGTCTAGCTCTTGCTAGCCAAGAATTCTATACTTATGTAAATTTCTGCAAAAGGCAGGATGCAAATTTAAGGATCGAAAGCTCTGTGCTGATAGAATGGACGTTACCATGTCAAGGCCGTTACCAGAGAGGCCTCATCCAGGACATGAATTTTCAGGAGATGCGTGAAGCAGGGGAGGACAGCGGTGTTACAAAGGAGTTTAAAAGAATATTCCTTACACAGAGGCAGTTTATTCTAGCTCATCTTTTGCGCGACATTTAAAATAAGTCAACATTTACCTAGACGTAAGAGTCTCCCTTTAAGTCTGCCTGGAATTGTAAATCTATGATTAAAGAAACAAGTCTGCTGTTTCATCACTGAGAGAATTTAGGGCGTTTCACTAACAGGGGCATGACATTAATTAGCATTTCTGCAAAGATACGATAGCAGCAAATTTGAAAGTTATTGGCTAGATACCACGTATGATTGTGATAGGCAAGATCTGATGCTCTTCGCTTGGTGTGATATTTTCACACGAGGTCATCATCTCAGCTATCTGCATCAGTGATGTAGCTTGATCTGGGTTCAGCGAGAACTTGTGGATCATCCTGTTAGCCAGTTCCACTGCCACTTCAGCGCTGACAGGCCCACACATCATACTGCGTTTCAGGCTGGTGGCAGGCGGATTAAATTTTCTTTTGTTGACTCTCTTAGTAGCATTTTCCGAATGAAAATTCCTAAGAAAAAGACAACGGTCAAAAGCTGCGGTATAATACTGCATACATATAATTTGTATCTCACGGTTCTGGTCTTCTTACTCACCTGACACTGAAATACTGAGGCTGTATGACTAATAGCTGACATAATTAAAAATTGCTTCCCCCCGCACCCTGGCACACGCCTGGGCTGTGTGCTCCTGCCCCTCGTTACTTCCCCGGGTGAAAGCTGGATCATGCAAAACAGGATTTTGGGTTTTGTCCTGCTTGCTGTATGTTAACACTTTCCATCTGCCTTACTCCAAGGCCGTGATTAAGAGCGGTAGAAGAATGTAGTCAGAGGTAGCAGGGATTAATTCAATTACTTGTTTTATACAGTGAATCGTAGAGTCTTGGAAACCCCCCTATTATCACTCTGACTCTCCAAGAAAATATTTTATTTTTAGGTTTTGTGTCAAGCAACTCTAGAAGTTGGGAAGGAAAAGCAATTCCACTGAACCCCTGGGAAGCGTATACATTCACTTCCTACAGATCAGTCAGTGACTGTACTACCGCCTAATGGTCATAGTAATGCCCAGTATTAACCTCTGGGTTGTAAAATGCAGGGTGCAGGTCGGTTTTAAGGAAAAAAAAAACCCAAAAAAACAACCTTTCAATGGAGTTAGAGTTAAGCAACCGATATATTTTCATTTCCACATACATGAAAACTGCACTCTCAACAGCTTATTCCTTGCACTGTTTTTCTGATTTGAGTTTTCCTCACCCACTTTTTAATGGCGCAAACTCAATGGTATTTTTGTTGGATTTTTTTCTGTACCTGTTGACGTATTGTGCGCTCACCGTACTTACATTTTTAGCAGATACGGTATTAGTGGTAACGTAGCGGGATTGAAGTGCTCCTCCATATTTCTTAAAGATGTAAGCTCGCCGCTAGCATTACAAACCAGCAAGGCGTGAACACACACTGGAAAGGCCACAGCAAAATAAAATTAGGAAAAGATTGAATTAGCCAAAATTTCGTATCAGCTAGATAAATTAATTACAAAATGCCAAAAGAGTAATTAGCCTCACCGAGTTAATACAGTTACACCCGGTAATTGGGTTAAGTACTGTATTCAAATTACATATTCAAAGATAAAAGGAAAAATAAATACTGTGAATGAAAACATGTATTAGATTTGAGAAAATTTAATCTCGTCCTTCGTTGCTGGCCAGATCTTTCCCTCAATTCTGAAGGATTTGGTGTAGAACTCACTATTTGATCGCCAGTTTGAGGGACAGTAGCCTTTCAGCGCTAGTAATTCTACTTCGTTGTTGGAGGATGGTCCAAAGAAAGCACTGCTTGCAATGAAAGTATCAAGAGGATCAAAGTTCAGAGTCTTCGAAACAACCCAAATATCATCTGTCAAAAAAAAAAATACAGTTCTCATAAGCTGCTTCTACTGCCGTCTTTGGAAGAAAATAAGCTGGACAAAACAGCTCTGCATTTACTACGCTGCAAATTAAACCATCGCTAAGTTGAAAGTAGAGAGTAGCAGAAAGTCCTAAAAGAGTGTTAGTTCAGTTCTAAAAGAATGAATAAATAAAGTGCAGTTCTTCTAGCACTTCCTGTCTGAAATTGATGCTAACTGTAGAGGTCTCTCCTGGAGCACTTAGCAGCATTTTATTTCTGACAGATCTGAGGTATTACCAATTTTGAGACCATCTGGAACAAATCACCAAAGTACACTACAAATCTGGTTAACCGCACTTCTGCCAAAGAGTAACAGGTAGATTTTCCCTTCCCTTTCAAAACCAACACGTACTGGAGCCTGCAAACGTTCTGTTTTATTGGCACACCTGATGAGACTAAGGCTCGCTACGCTGTTCCTCTACCGTATGCTGCAGAGCACAGCAAGGGAGATCTCCAAGTTAGGAGCAGTAATGTATTTGTCTGTAACAAAAACGACCAAAGATCATCGTACACAAGGAAAAGCTTGGCCCATGCAGAGCTTCAGAACCAAAAGTTACAAAACCTCCATTTGTTAGAACATTTCAGTCTGTACATAAAGCAAACAAGTCCGTACAAACACACACGTTTGTTTCTGGCCAGTTTCCTTTGTATCCTTTGCAACAGCAAAGTGAACAAACCATAAGATAACAAAATTACTGAAGTGAAATGAACTATTGACACTATCTGGATCAAATCACTGAATGTCCTCCAACTCGGTGACTTTTCAACAATTTAGGAGATACGCAACAAGAACCAGAACACCAGTTTTTCCATCAGGTTTTCCTTAAATGTCATCTATTCAAATCTTGGGCTCTCCTGAAACTTCACGACTCAGAGGTTTAATGCACTCCGAACCCAAGGACACGGAATGTCTATTTTTCTAAGGTAGTTAAACATGGACAAGAAAGGGTGAACTAATGAGACACTTGGTTGCCCTTCTGCAATGAGAATTCAATTATCAGTGTGGTCAGGAGTTTAAAAACAGAATTTAGTTTCTCTCTTTAGATTACAAATTAAAACTTTTAAAAGGCACAACGTGATACGGACAATTTTTCCGATGCTGAAGATTTGCTTACCTTTGCTGTAGAGAGAATAATGCTCCTTTCTGCTTAGTTTGAGGTATAATTTGGTTTTGGCATCCCCATCAAATCCGGCAGGTGTATTTCTAAATTTCTTGAACTTACTACACCGCTGTGTTTGAATTTCAAAGGCTTTTCTGTTCAAGTGTAATGTTGGAAAAAAGGTCTGTAAACAATTGGCACGTTTTGGATTCACCACCAAAAATAAGCAAGCTCCACAGATCGGACCAAATTACACAGCACGGATCTTAGTGGTTGTTCACCATCTCACATTACCAAGTTTTAAAGACATTTATCTTGACTGCAAAATACTTCTCTCATATTCAGCCATAATTAAATTAGTTAAGCAGCACAGAATAGCCTTTGATATGGCTTCAAACATTACAATTAGAATCACTAAGAGAATAAATGAAATTCTCTTACAAAAGATTAAATGAACAGTAATTCCAGTGCAACAGTCATAAGGGATTTCATTAAGCAACTGGCCAAGTTGCTGGTAAGCAGTTTGATTCTTGCTGAAAAAAGAGTGCTGACCCGAAATGCCGTTGCTGTGAATATTATTTCTTCACCAAGTTGGCTTTTACATTTCTACACAGAACCGTAGCCTCTTTAAACGTAGCTAAAGTGTCTGTTGAATGCTACTGAAATCCAGAGCTACCGGAACATTTACAAATCCTACAATTCACATAGCACTGGTGAGAAGCACGTAGCGTTTCAGAATACCTCACCAAAAGCTGGCATCCCTCATAGAGGGCAATCTTGTGACTTCTGAGGTACGTCCCAACGCTTTTTATATCGTGAAGCGCTACGCTAGGTCTGGATTTCGTCTGTGTGGGGTTCACATCTTCTAGCCACTTGAAAAACGAACACTGCTCAGCTTTTGGGGCATCACAGGTATAGAACAAACGACCCTGGGAAGGGAAGAAAAAAGGGAAAACCAAACACGAAACCAACCCGTTAGCACATTAAAAGAAACAAGCAAACAAAGAAAAAGAAGGAAAGCAATGGACTAGTACTGGCTGCCATGGAAATCATCAGATAAACGCCTCTGTTTTCACTGTGGCTGAAAATGACAAGTGTGTTCCCAGAGCTCTCAATTCTGAAATCAGTAAATCCCATATAACCTAGCAAATTACAAATTCAGGTCTTTCTGTCTACATCTATGAAGCTGTTTCTGTGCAGAAAAAGCTATTACATCAACAATTCTGGATGCTAGTGGATACTACAACTGGGCTTAAAAGTGATCTCTGTAACACATCACTTAAATCTGGATTGTAAATCATGTGGAATTGCCCTGTAACTGTTCACACAATAGGGTCTACATGCCAAACAAACACCCCCAAACGGTAAGCAAACAAGGAATAAACAGCACCTTGTTTTGACCTTCTTTTTTAACCATAACAAGCTTAGCGGGCTGCATGTGATTGCAGAGTGGAACGCCGCTTGCTTTGCTCTCCCTTTGCCCATCTTTCCATGAAGTGTAGAATGATATATCCGCTTTGGAAAGAGCGTGGTGTAATCTCTGTGACAACTCGAACAGCATTATGTTTAATTGCTCTTGACGTAGGAAGGAGAATGAAAGAGTAATTAGTACAGCCTTAAAATGGTTACACAAGTACACAACATCCAAACAAATACATTTTTGTTGGAAATTTCCATCCAAATCTAAATAAAAATTTTTAATCAAAGTCCTAAAAGAAATCATGTGATCTGCAAAATTCACATATTACACATGCAATTATTTTGTTCTAAATGCCTTCCTTTCATTCAAATCATATTTAAGTATATGACTCCAAATGATCCAAACACTAAATAACTGTTTTAAAAAAAAAAAAAAAAAGCTTAGGTAGGAATCTAAAGACTGGTAAGCAGGCACAAGATGATATAGTTGAACAAGCAAAGTGTGCTGGTCTTTTGGTTTGCTTTTGCAATTGTTCCAGCAGATGAGGCTGATGATCTCTCTCCCCCTCACTCTGCTTTGTGAAGCTTGAGAAATACACCGTTTAAAAATGACAGCATTTTACATGGCGTGGTGTTGGACGTACCTGTCAGAGCAGCTTTAAAAACCTGTTTGTAGTGCACGTGAGACTGAAACACAGTTGGTATGGAAATCTTTCTTTTAGGGAGATTCGCGTATTTTACTTTATCCACATTAGGGAAAGACAACTCAGAAATCGTTATGTCCTAAAAAAGAGAAAATTTTAAAAAAAAATAAATTTATAAATGGCCACTGTACAGATATGCCAAAAACTATCCATTTTTCTTCTCTTTTTCCTTTTTTGTTTTTTATATATTGTGCTCTCATTAATAAGCACAACTTAATTAAAAAAAAAAAAATCAGAGCCTCATTCTGCAACCAGAAGTTTCAACATGAAGACCGTCAATGAAGAATCAGTTTTCTAAAAGCGAATTACAAACCCCTTCACCCCAAATGTTTGCAGACTTGGTTAGCTGTGAGCAGAGAAGCACGCATTCAACAGGACTGCCAATGAGTAAAACCAAATACACCCGGAGCGACAGCATAGATCTTGGGCTACCGTATAGGATGTACCATGAAGTTAAAATTTGTCCCTTGACAAACAGCCTGCCTTTATCACAACGCAGATAATACCTTCAAAGGCTGTAGAGGAAGTTATCCAATTCAGAAACATGTTTTCAGCCCTAGACATGGGGAAGGAGCAGACAAATCCCCTTTTTAACACCATTTCTGCACAGAAATAAACGCATCAGATGAAACTATAGCCAAGGTAGGACAAGGCTAGGGAAGGAAGAACCAGCGTAGAGCGCGTTGGGCAAGCGTGTACCCCACAAGCTCTCCCCATGCCTGCCATCCCAGCCAGTCCTGAGGAGCTTCTTCCACCTGTCTGCATTGCGGTGTAATGCTAACTCTCTTCAGAAGCCTTTTAAAATCCAATATATATGGATAATAGATATATATAAAATACACACAAAGTGTATACAGGTGTGTATATGAAATATACTAGTTATTTCCACATCTCTATTTCCCATGAATGTTGTACTGGACAAACAATTTTAAAGAACCAGAAAACACAGCACACTAAGTTTGAGATAAAAAAAAAAAGAAAAAAGAAAAAGGAAAAACTATAATTTTCATTAAGTCTCAAACGTAGCCATTTGACAACTTTTAAAACTTGACTTGTGGCCAGTTTGGTATTTTTCCCATTTACTCCATTTACGACAGTCTACTGGTCACAAACAGCTGTGATGATTTTTTAGGTGCTTATTCAATGCCATAACTTACCTTTCCATAATTAAAACTGAACAAAAAATTAAAATATTTTAAATCGAAGACTATGCTTTGAAGGAAGATACCACTATTCATTAAAATAATGCTGATTTCACGATTAAGAAATACACCTCTTGAAAACACATCCGTACCAATTAGAGATGACAAAACAGCCTGATAACTTTTATTTCATCTTCCTGCCGTCAACATTCAGATGAAAAAATCTAAATGTGGCACTTTCTGCACCAAGGCATTACCTTTAGAAAGGATCAGTCACAGCACTTAAAAAATACATCAGCAGTTGCTGTTCTGTAGCTGAGAGTCCTATGTAGAAACATTTCATCCACTCATACTGATAATATCTTGCAGGAAACCAGATAAATGCAGGTACTTTGTCCAGAAAAATGTGTTTCTGTCACTTATAACTGGATTTGCCTGAACGGTTACACACCTGGCCGTCTCCTGTTACAGCGTGGCAGCTCAGATGACTTAACACCTTTTGTGTTGCTTCAGCCAAAGGTGTCTGGCTCAAGTGCAGAGAAAGTAACTTCCTCTCTGAAATCGAATCTTGGTGGCTGGTATTTGCGCAGCATTGAGCAACCACGCTCTTTGCTGCCGGCAGAGGTGCAGAGCCAGGAGCGCTTTTATTCACAGCGCTGCCGTCTCCTGTGTCACCCAGCAGCATTCCAAGGATGTTCTCAGCACAGATGTCATCGCTCCCTTCCCCATCATCGCTGTTTTGAGTTATCAAGTCACACTGAGCGCTGTTTTGATATTTTAGCCACTTGCTTTGTCTATGCTGTGAAGTCACATTAGGGAAAGCCGGTCGTATGGATTCCCTTTGTCTGTCTTCCGTATACTCTCCAAACACAGAGGTGTCATAATTTCTGTCCTCAGGGCCAAAAGCGCTAATAGGAAATACCGCTGACCTGTTGCATAAAGGAACCACCGAAGAGCCGAAAGACTGCTGGACCTCCTCACCGTCAGTTGGATAAACCGCGTCGGGAATCCTCTCAGCGGCAGGAAGGGTGACAAACGGAGTTCGTGTTTTAACTGTGGGTTTGAATCTTGAGAGGCTGCATTCCTCTGGATAGCTGGATTTCTCCGGGGCTGCAGGGCAAACATATCTTACAAGCAACTTGTAGCACTTACGGATGGCACATTAACTTCAGGTGTACAAAAAAAAGTAAGATAAGAAAAGAATTCAAAGTTCTTCCTTTTACATCCTGTCTTCTAATTGGCAAGCTCTTTGTATCATGCCTGTGCAGGACCACCCTGAATCTCCCTAGAACAGTGACTCTTTTAGTACTTAAATCCCTGTATTCAGAACACATTTCTGTAGGCACTCTACTTGTATAAAAGAAAAATGTTTGGCAGACATTATTGAAACAGTATTGCATTTTGGAGGTCATTAATCAGATCATCCTGGTAGGTCAGTGACAGCTGCCAACCGGAAAACAAACAGCTTAATATTTGCTCCTCTTTCCAAAATGATCGCCTACAAAACTGTGTAAATTAATATTAACCACTGTAGATAAGTAGGCTTCTAGTACCACAGGCATCCTTTGGACTAAATTCACTATCAGTAACAAGTGACACTCATTGATAGGTAGCAAACAGAAGTGGGTTACAGGACAGCTGAATATGGAAGAAAAGGAAAAGCAGGTACATAAATGAGAGCATCAGCATGGATTAGAAGCTTAGCTTACGGCCTTTCCCCCCCCCCAAAAGCAGAAGCTGATTTTTCTTTATGATATTCAATCACTCTTCTGCAGTCTCCTTCAGGAGAATATAATTGGCAGGGGAGGAGGTATGGAATTCAAGGCTAATTCAGCTGATTTGGAAAACACTGTTTAAAACTGTGCTTAAAAAAAAGTAACGCACCCTCCTATGAAAAACAGGAGACAAACACAAATCAAACTCAGTAGTTACCCAGACGTGTCTCGGTGTATTTAAGCACCCAGGGTGACTGACTTTTGTAGTGCAACATCCTCAAAGATGGCCTAACAAAAATGCTGTAAAGTGCAATGATAAACTATAATTTCTTACTGAAAAAAAAATCTGAAAGTTCTGGTTCACTTGGCAAGATCCTGTGTGTCAGGGGCTCCTGGATGTCTCCAGTCGTTTCCTCACTTCCTGAAGCTGGAGAAATTGTAGAGTCTGGATCGAGTGAGGAAATCGGTTCTACCGATGGAATCATCTGCAGATGAAGAATTAACACATCAGGTGAATGACTGGAGAAAAACCTTGATTATAGCTCTTTTGTCACTCTTCTCTCTCTCGTCATTCTAAACAATTGAAATGTGTCAGAGTTGAGTTAAAGCAGTTTCAAAAATAAGAAATTGCTACCTGCTACGCACCGGAAATAAAGCCAAAACGATCTGGAGGAGACAGTCAATTCATACCTTGCCAGGTTCCCATGAAGTCCACTGCTCTTGTCTCCAGTCGGAATGTGAAGGTGAGCCTGACATTGTCCATGGTGGAACTTCAGAATACACATCCAATGCCAAGGCTAGGGAAAATATGGGAAGGGCAGAAATCACGCAGAATAATTGTTCTGAGGCCAGTTGCTGCCATTCTACTTGTACTTTCACTTACGAGACTGATCTGTTCTTGACTCTTTAATCATGTTAGACTTCTTTCGAAAATGCTCTTCTCTGATCAAGTTGATATCATCCTCATGAAGACTTCTTGAACCTGGAGACTTCGCCAAAAAAGTATAAGCAAGAACTTGTTAGAAATTAACCTGTTTATCCTCTATATAAATATTATCTTTACGTGAATCTTATTTCTATTTATCTTATTTCTAAATCTTATTTCTAGATAAAATTCTTCGGTATCTCTAGCCCATTCTAGAAGTAAAAAATGAAATATCAATTTATTTTAAATACTGAACTAAATACTGCATTAAAAAAAAAGATATTTTATTTCACGTCGCACGCCATGTTTCTTTGCATCCAGGAGGAACAGAATCATAATCTAAGAAAGTTTTAACCCTTGCCTTGGAACTCTCTAACAATTATGTACCAAATTCCAAATCCAGTTGATGTTATTATTATACTGCTAACACCAGGTAACAATCCTTATAAAAACCCTCTGCCATTTCTCTCTAGAAGAAATCTCTCTGTTTAGTATCACACATTATGACCCTGTACATTTTCCAAAGTGAAACTGATCAGGGGAAAAAACATACAAGTTGCATCTTGCAAATGCATATACTCCTGTGACAAAGATGAGTAAAAATAATTGTTTAACTGCAAAGTTTTAACCACAAAGCACTACGTTTGGTTCTTAGTGTTTTTATATAATTGTAGTATTCTAAAACTGAACTCTCTTTTATCCTACATTTACAGGACGCTTCCTTGCACTAAGGTTAGTAAGAATAATTTTGAAAAAAATTGGTTTTACCTGTCTGAAGTCAGAAAAGACATAATTGCTTGAAAACAGGGGTGACAAAAATGTGTCAGCTGCAAACTCCGTATTATCTGGGTACTGCTGCCATCCTAGCTGCGAGCGGGGAGCTCTCAGCATGATCTCACTAGCTGCTGATCCCTTTACTCGGTGCCCTTGAAACGCAACCGGCTAGGCGATATATTGGAATTAGCATTAACTGAAAGGAAGTGCTGTTCTGGAGCTATCTACAGTCAGTAATTGTACTTTTGAACACACAACACCCATAATTTATTGGAAACCGCAGAAAAGAAGAAAAAAAAAATAAATCTATGCTTCTCTCTTTCTCCTGCACTCCTGCAACTCAGTAGCAATAAGGTTTTTGCACAATTCTCTGACAATAGAAAATCGCTATTCTGATGTAGTTTGCTTAGCCTTCTTTTTTGTGTTGTAAAATCTGAGTTTAAAACTCTCAGTGGAAAACTTCCCACAGGCAAACGTACTAAAAACTGACGAGAAGCCCATTGTGGGACTGGTTAAATATTTATTAGGACTTATTCTAATACATCACAGATCATAAACCATGGAATTGAAATTCAAGAACCGCTATTTGTTATACTTGGATTACACAGAAATCCTACCTTTGGCTGGCAGTCAGGTGTCCTAGGGTCTCTTTGGGCCGCTGCTATTGGTAAAACACACGCCTCTGTTTTCTGTAATAAAGTGTCCACACGGTTGGGCTACGTATAAAAGTATCAAAAGGTAATTAGTCTAACAAGTTAAGAACTATTTAAAGTGACAAGCTAAAAAATCTCTTATATTTATACAAGAGGAAGCATTTTTAATTACAGCCTTTTTATTTGGAAGCCAGAACAATCCACGATAGGGTAAGAAACTATGCTTGCTTTTCAAAGGGGACAGGAAAAAGAGAAGAATTTAATCTAAAATCTTTCTTTCACTTTGTATGGATTGAAAGAAAGGCTATTAATAGCACCGGACAAAAGAAAAAAATCAATGTGAAGCACCAAGCAGATACAGATTTGCCAGTATATTTCAACCCAAGTGCTGAAATTCCTAAGGAAACTGTGCATTCAAAAACATAGCGAAAGAAAAAACAGGTTGTAAAAGGTGGAGTAGGGAAGGAGAAGTGGCAGACATACTAATGCAATATTAAACATAATTAAATATCACAATTTGCTTTCAGTTTTTGTCATACGTTAGGCCTCCTGAGCAGTTATTGGCAATAGGGTCTGCAAGAGGACACCTTCCGTTTACTGTCAGCTTCTCAGTCGATGCCTCTAAGCAATTTCTAGCTCTGCCTCTATCGTTTCATAAGCCAAGAACTTCATTAAAGAAACCTGGTGGAAAATTAATTTATCTTGTACGGATAGATATACATAGTCAAAAATTGGTTACCATAAGGCCAGAAGAATCAAAGTATGAACAGGAAGGTGCCTGTACGCTTTCTGAGCAAGGCATGTCTGTTAACTGTTCTATAGCTACAAGAGACGGAAAAGCATAATAAGTTACAGTTACGGTATTCTCTTTACATTAAATCATCTGAATATTGACTGGGCTTGCAAAGACAGGATTTAACGGAACTAAAGCAAAGACACAGACTTGGAGCAGACATTGTTGCTTTAAGCACTAAAAATTGCAGGAGGGAACCTTCATAACACATCACCCTGAAAGGACGATTTCTGAACGTGAATTGCCCACCACAGAAGTCAAATAGGTACAGTCACACAGAATTCACAGAGGCTGACCTAACCTTCGTCTTTCACGAGGGATTCAATTATCTCTTTAGAAGTCTCTGCTCCAGATGATATGCTGTTATTTTCCTCCATCTTTTGTAAGCTTTCTAGTGCTGTGCTATGTTGAGTCAAAGCTCCTAGCAGAGCGATATTGTTTACCAAATCAGGAAGACGTGATGAATTTTCAGCCATTGGCGTGCATTTCAGGCAATCCGTTCTCGCTCTTTCACCTTTGCAGGCTTCAGGGAAGGCAGTTACGCTCTCTACATTTTCAAACTTGGTTTCACCTGTTGCTGTTTCCTTTGGAGATGAATGGCCCTTTCCTAAAGGATAGAGAGAACTTCTGGAAATGAGAGTATCTTCCTGATGCGAAATGCCAGATGCCTTTTGATGGTCTTCTGCAATATATTGGAATGCGCCACAGCTAGAATCTGATTTTTGTGACAAAGCCTGCAAAGGACTACCTGGTGTAACGCCATCGCTCTTACTACCCCAAAAGTTTTCTAAACCAATTTCCGGGGATCTCACGCATCCAAGCTGTATAACATCTTCTCTGGTCCTTCTGTCCGTGGCAGAAATGATTCTGCTGGTAGAAATCCATGAAGTAGTTTCAGTTTTCTCAAACATACTGGTTTTAGGGTGACATTCATTAACATTTCTGTCACTAGGCAAAAGATCAGAGTGCTTGCTTTTTATCCACGACATGTCATGAATGGTACGTGCTGCACAGCCATCAAGATTCTTCTTATTGTTTGCGGCTTCAGTACTTAATGGAAATTCATTCATCTCTTTTACATTGTGCCCATCACCCAAAATTTCCACATCAATTCTGGTCTGGTTTGCAGAATCTTCTGCAATTCTCCCTGTATCTCCAACAGCGTTGTCACAAAGCGGGGGCGGTATACCCGAAGTGCAGCGCTTTCCATCATTCTCTCTGTCAAACCTTGAATGCTCCACTTCTTCATTTTCACTACGTGTCACTACTTCACAGCAAGAATGAAGTCTCAACGCACTGTTCTGTACGACATCTTCTCCCTTGGAGAAATCTGGGCTTTGTGAAAGCACGTCTCCTTCCGTGAGCTTATTCACATCTCTTTCACACAGGTCTTCATTGTCTGCGTCATTAAAATCAAAAGCCTCCATTAGATTAAAGTGAACCTCCATCACCCGTTCATCTGGACCACAGTCGTTGCCACCCGTACTTAATTCCTCCTTTACAGTTCCAGTTTCAGTCAATGTCATGTCCACAGAGAGCTCCAGGTCACCAGGAACTCTTTCCAAATTTAGTCTTGGCTGGAGCTCGCTTTGCAACGTCACAGATGAATTCTCCGTTAGACCGTCAGTCACTGAATGCTCCCTGTATCCGGAGAGATTTTTTTCAAATGTGACTGGACTTGCTGAACATGAAACGTCAGCTGAGGATGGGACAAACTGACTGTCACTCATTCTACTTACGGTGGATCCAGGTAGAAAGCAACTCTTAGTGTCACAGGGATCTTGTAAATCTGGACTTAAATAATTTACCTTTTTGTCATGTCTCTCTCCTGCAACTTCTTTCTCACAAGGTCGTTCAGCTGACTGTAGAAGCATTTCAGCATTCCATTCCTTTTTATCGTTTACAGTTCCCTTTGTAAAAGGTAGGTGCTGAATATTTGGAATGAGTCTTTGGGCAGGGTTCCCTGAAAAAGCAGGTAGGATTGTGCTTTTCTGGTTCCACAAACAATCCGCGCTTTCTGATGTCCGAAACCTAGAAAGACTTTCTGTGGCTTCTGACGTTGTTTGCTCTCTGCATCCTTGCGTCGGTTTAGACTTCAGAAGAGCTATTATCTGTGCTGTGCTCCTGATGTTGTGCGACACCGCCCCGTGGCACGCCGTCTGACTCCTGGATTTGTCGTACCTGGTCATTAGAGGAGATTCTGGCTCCGCAATGGATTGATCAGAGCTTTGCTTCTCTGTCTCCTCACACCCGTCCAGAAACTGAGCTGAAAGCAGTGAGGAGAGAGACATGCGTTCTCCAGCGTTACCCGCACGTGCATCTTCAGGAACTCCTGTAGACAGATCTGTTTCTGCATCCTTCTTGCAAATCGTAGAAAATAACGGAGAGGTAATATAAAACTTGGATGGGAGAGTACCCTGACCCTGCTTGGATAAAGGCAATACTGTTGGTTTTTCTCCATCTTCCATTGTCGCTATTTTCTTTTCCACTTGGCGTGGCGCCTGGAAACCCTAGGTGAAAAATTTGAAATTAAATCTACTCAGAAATCTACTTCACATTTTGTAATCAAACATCGAAAATAGGGCACAGTCCATAAAATGCATTCTGATCAATTAGCACATGACGATTCCACAGGCGTGTAGGAATAATCTCGCCATTTTCACTGCAGCCTTAGCAATAGCAAACAGATTTAGTAAATGCTGGAAAAAATAGCTACCGTTCTGGCTTACGGTTCCAAAAAAGTCGGAAGACATTATCTATACAGGTGCCATTCATTAAAAGATGCGCCCTTTGTGTTTTAAAATGCACGTAAACATCAGACATCACTTTTGAAACAAAGACATACCGTAAACTTCCTTTTCAAGCCGACAGACAGATGTCTTGGAGGCAGAACACCGGGTTTGACACCATTTCTATCCGCTGCTGGACTTCCTGCTTTCCTGGGCTGATCTTCAAAAGATTTTTCATTCGCTTTTACGGCTTCCACTGTGATCAAATATCGTTCGCCTTCTAAATTATCTCCAGCAGTCACCTAGAAAATAAAGTCTTCTAAATACTTACACGTAAGCATTTCAGAAACGTTCACCCAGTGTATGACAGCTGCCATATAAAACTCAGATAAAAATATACATACACTAGAAAGCACTAGCACTTAGCTCCAGGTTATGCTTCTTTAATGTATCACTGTAATGCACTGCTTTTACCCAAAAGGAATACAATTCCATAAAACCTCTGCGCTGGCTCTGGCAAAACAATAAGCCTTATCAAGAAATAGAAGCTGGTTTTGCTTTCCGTTATTTGTGTTGCCGCAGACTTTCATATCCACAAGAAGAAAAAGCACTACCTTCCTCATCAAACAAAAGTTTGAAATGCTTTCTGAAGCACAAACCACAGTCATAAGCATAAAAATAAAAAAATAAAACAACTCAAAACAAAATATACCTGAGATTTTATAAAAATACTCTCCAGACATTGTCCTTTATCATCAAACAATACAGCCTGCAATGAAAAAATAAAGTTTTAAATAACTGATTTTATTTCACAGATCAACTTGATGGCCACTGGCAGTCCAGCAGCAGCAAGTGATATTAAATCCAACGGCATTAAATGAGAGTTGTTCACCTTATTTCCACCAGTTCTCATCTTCAGAATTCCATCTTGCCACGTTTTTGATTTTTTCATTTTTTGGTGAGTGTATAACACCTGTTTTAAACACGTAAAATGTTGAAATCACAGTAAGTAAGAAAATGTTTAAATCATACTGCAGCTGCAGTGGCTATTAATTTATTTCTGCGGAATTGCACACAGTGTTAAAGATCACTTACAGTGAATTCTTGAGAAGCCATTGCTTTGGGGAAACAATCATCCAACAGTTTATTTCACAAACGTTCACATCTTCCTACAGCCTGAGAGAGGGGGAAATGTTAGAACCCACCAGAGTTGTAAAGGAAATGTATTGACAAAAAAATAGAGATCAGTTCACTTTTTTTTTTCTCTCAAAAGAAGAGAGATAGATACAAGACAATGTCAAAATAGTGGGGTATAGCTGATGTGTTTATTTTCAAGAGAAATCTTGAGACTAATCTAACAGAAAGGCTACTGGTAAAAAATGGCTTTTCTATACACAACAAGGTATTGTCTCACTTTCAGGGGAATTAATTCATTTAAATGAATGGCTGGCAACCCGGAAAACTCTACTAATCATACTGCTATGCAGAATTAACAATTTTTCCTCAACAGGTTTACACTGGCAGCAAAACAAAGAAACAAACAAAACCCCAACAAAGCATAGAAGCTATTAACAGAATAATTTTGCCGGAAGTTTATGGACTCTGAACTTGGCCATGCATGCTTAATTCATGTAAAAGATAACTGACTCTCAAAACCAGTTACCCATGAAGTCGACCCTCTTTAAGTATTTCAAGTCAGCTCAAAATAACCTTTAAAACAGCTTTTGATGATGAAAACAGGAATAAATGGTTATGAAAGCAACTCATCTGCAGAAGCTGTGACTTACTGCTTATAATACTTGGTCAGCACTGCGATTTGCATCCCAGTTTGGAGCGCTGCACTGGCGACCTTCGCTCGACCCGTTAACAGCACTGCAACGCAAACCATGATAAAGGAGAAGGCAAGACTGGCAGCTGCTCTTATTCCGCGGATTTGTGAGAAACGGGTTATATTAAGAAGGGAGAGAGATTCACGCCGTTTCTTACGGCTGCCACCTTGGCAGTCCCTGGGCGTTTAGTAAGGCGCAAAACCTTGGAAGTGGACGGCCTTAAAGGACGCGGGATTACTCCTTTAGCTACTAGCAGCAGCTGGATGACTGTGAACACTTATTACAAATGAATACCTCATGCTATGGGAAGGGAGATGAAGAGGAACTCCGCGCCCACACAGATCTGCTGAGCCCTCTTGCTCCCCCCAGCCGCGAAAAGCCCCTTTTCAGCCCCCCAGCCATCAGCGTTTCCCTCACCACGGCGGCGTTTGATCCGGGGCCTTCGCTAAGCTACAGCCACCGCCTCCCCGCCGCAGAACCTCGCCCCTCGAAGACCCCCGCCGCCGTTAGCCGCCCCCCGGAGGGCTGTCACCCCCGGCACACCCACCTGTACCGGCCAGGACCGCAGGATCATGGCCGGCGCCGCGGTCCCCTCTCCCCGCGTTCGAATCTTCCCGCCGCAGCCCGCGTGACGTCACGGCGCCCCGACGCCAGGAGGAAATCACGTGTCCCCACCCACCCCGGCGCACCCGCCGCTGCGCTGCGCATGCGTGGGCGGCGCCGCGGGGCTTTTCTCCCTGCGGGGCCCGCGCGTCGCGCCGGGGCTGACGACGACAACGGTACCGGTGGCAGCGGTGCGGGAAGGGGCTGCGCCCATTGCCAGCGGCGGGCGCGGCTCGGTGTCCCCGCGGGGGCGGCGGCAGCGGCAGGTCGGTGTTGCGCAGCGGGGGCGGCAGCCGGTGGTGGGAGTGGCGGTGTCGCCGGCAGGGGGCGCTGTCGGCTGCGCCCCCCCCGCTCGTCCCGGCGCCGTGCGCATGCGCCGCGGGGGGCGGTGACGGTTGGGCTCCGGGGGCTGCGGGCGGGCGGGAGCCGCCTTGTCAGGGCCGCGCCGCTCCCGGCTTGTCGCCCTCGGTTACTGCCACTCCTCCCCCTTAACCGTGCTTTGCCCTCGCCTGCAGCCGCCCTCGACTCCCACCGTCCCGTACCCGGCTGCTGGGCGTCTTTCCATCCCGGTGCCCGCTTCTCCCGGTGCGTGAGGCGCCTTCCTGAGGCGTCCCTTCCGCCCATGTCCCTCAGTGTTTTCCTGGGGCTCAAAGGCTGCAGGCCTCTGAGTCCAACTGGTCACTTTGCTTTTGGAATGAGTCCAGAGGGGGCCACGCAGATGGTGAGAGGGCAGGAGCACCTCTGCTGTGAGGCCAGGCTGAGAGAGCTGGGGCTGCTCAGCCTGGAGAAGAGGAGGCTCCGGGGAGACCTGAGAGCGGCCTCCCAGTGCCTAAAGGGGGCCTACAGGAAACCTGGAGAGGCCCTTTTGGCAAGGGCATGTAGTAATAGGACAAGGGGTAATGGTTTTAAACTGGAAGAGGGCAGTTTTAGATTGGACATAAGGGAGAAATTCATCCCTGTGAGGGTGCTGAGGTGCTGGAAGGGGTCGCCCAGAGAATGTGGATACCCCATCCTTGCCAGTGTTCAAGGCCAGGTTGGACAGGGCTTTGAGCAACCTGGTTTAGTGGAGGGTGTCTTTGCCCATGGAAGGTGTCTTTGCCCATGGCAAGGAGTTGGAACTTGATGATCTCTAAGGTTCCTTCCAACTCAAACCATTCTGTGATTCAGGCGAGGCACAGGTTGAGGTGCTGGCTGGGGCGCTTTCATGCGTGGTCAAGACCTGACACCTCATGTGGGAGGAAAGGGTCTCATGTTGAAGGAGGGCAAATGAGGAGTGGGTGACTTTGGGTTTGCTTTACTTTTTTTTACACATACAAGGTCCATGAGCAATCGCAGCAGCAGTGCTGAAAGCTGCAGGGGTCGTCAGTATCTGTGCAATTAGCAAGTGTATGGTCGTTGACCTTCTCGGGATTTATCTAGTTGCAGTGCTGGCGAAGATGAAGTTGAGGCTAGAAATACCTGTTTCACGTTGTGTGTTTTCCCCTTTCTTTGAAAGATAAAGGAGATGAGGTTCTCCTACAGGTGTGCAGCGCTTCTGGGCCAGTTTCTGTGCAACTGCAAATCAGGCAGCAGAATTGCGTGCTTTTATACCCACCTCTGTCCTGCTCCCACTTGCTTATTCCTGCTGCTTCCCTTCATCAACTCTGCTGCTTATTCAGCTCCTTAATGAGTTGTTTTAACCCACTTATCCCAGCAGGGAAGGACCAGAAAATGTCAGCTTCTCGGGTCAGAGCTGAACTGGCGTGTCAGAGGGTGAGATACACCGAGGGAGGACTGCATAGCAAGTCAGATGAGAGAGCTGCGCTGCCCTTTTGGTGCCGGTGAACTGTTGGTTCATATAGCGGAATCCATCTAATCTTACTTAGTCTTGTGCTGCAGGCCTGTATTTAATTAAAATCCCGTTTTCTGCCTCTTGTGATGATGGTGGAGAGGGTCACCGCAGCAGGACTGACACAGTGGGGTCTGCCTGTGGCTGGAAGCAGCCTTGATGCTCGTCGCTGTTGTGCGGAAGCAAGGCCTTTTCTGTTTGTGAGCGCGCTGGTTTCGTGACATCTCTTGAATGCCTTAAATATAGGTTTAAGGGATGCGTTGTTTTCATTGCCTAAAATGGGGAAAAACCAGGAGGTTCTCTGTTTTTAGCTGAAGAAAATTGTGCTGGTCCCCGTGTATTAACTTCTGTCCTTTCCTGGCTTCCTTTGCATAGTGTGAAGTTACAGAGCAGGACAGGAACTTAAACTGCTGCAGCTGTGCCTGCGTGTGCATTGGAGTAAGAATAGCCAAGGTGGCTTACGGAATGGATCCCTGACAGTAATTTCAGACTTGCTCAGTACTTGTATTTAATTTGGAGTAAATGTCCAGAAGAGGAAGTGTTGCTGCTGACTATATTTCATTTACATTTTCATCCTATAGAAAGTATTTTGAATTATTCTTTCTCCTCCCTCCGCCGTCCCCTGGCCACATTTTGCTATTTAAAATACCCAAAGCAAGCAAGCATTTGCATCAAATATTAATATAAAAGAATAAAGGGTATTCTGTAGCTGGAACTCTGTTCCTTTCAGACACTGGGTTACAGTTAAATTTGATCACGTTTTTCTAGATGTTTATAACAGTTTAAGTCAGATTTGGGACTTGGCTGTGTGCAGGTTAGCTCCAACATGTTTAATGTTTGCCTTTTAAAGAGTGTAGATAAGTGACTGTAGATTTGTGTGGGCTGTATTATTTTGATTTACTTTCTTTGCTGTCTTAGAATTCCCTCCCCCTGCTGAACTGTCCCTTCTTTTCCTGGTTTCCCTCTCACACATAGAGCCACTGTGCTTTCATTTCATTTCAAGAAGGCTAAGGGATGGCAGCTGTTTTGCTTTAACAGAGTCAAGTTTTGACCTTGATTTTAATTGCTTATCAGAATAGTGCTTGCAGTTGTGAGGCTGGCAGTGCAAGAGCTGACAAGTCAGAAATACAGAATTCAGCTTGGAGCTGGTTTTCTTTAAGTTCGAATGAGAACCTCTCTCACTATAGCCCTCAGCTGAGCAGTATATTGTTCTGCAGATTATTAATATAAATATCCTGCTGAAGGGCTTGAATGGAGCTTGAACTTCAGTTTCGATTGGGACTTTTACCTGGCTTATCTTTCCAAGGTAATTGTTGACGTTTCACTCTCTTGAGTGGTCAGCTCACAGCAGGGAGAGAAACTGATATCCGGCAAAGGAAGCCTGATTTGCACAATAATTTGAAGACCATTTCCATTTTTGTCATCCTCCTGTAGAGGTGGGCTTCCTCTCTGATGGTGGTACTCACGTTTCCTTCTCTGTTGCCTTGGCAGAGAGCTGAGAAGTCTTTCATGTGGTGATTGCTACATTAATTATGTGAGTTTTTGTGTTCATTTCATTTTCAGAAAGCTGTCTGCTTTTGGCAATATCGCTTTGTTTTGCCGTGTAAAATGAAATACTGTGGTGACTGGTAGTTTTCAAGGAGGACTGAGTAGCTACAGTGAATTGAAATGTGAGCAAAAAAGATAAAGCATTGAGATTTTCTATTTCTCAAGGTAACACTGTACATACAAGTCACTCCCCTGTGGTTTGTCCCTGGTTTTTAGGAGCCCGATTCTGCTGTTCCAGTAGAACTTGGTTTGCTGTTACAATCGGTAACAGAGCCCTAAAAGAAAGGAAAAATGTCTATTTAAATGTAGCACATACTGCCGCACAGAGTTGGCAGCAGGAATGTGTTAGGACACATTCAAAAGCGGGATGGGAAGGTTTGGAATCACTGCTCTTAGGTGGGACCTTGGCGAGTGACAGAGTGAGCGGTTTGCATTTTTAACGTGACAAAGACAATTGTAAAAAACAAACGTTACTATTCCCAAACTTGCCATGAATATCAGCTAGGTGTCTAAGTACATATTTACGTTATATTTATTTATAAGGATTAATAGATGCTTCTCGTTTGGAGGTTGCACCGCAAATTTTGCAGCGAGCTCTTCAGCTGCTTTAGTGCATCCTGTTTGCAGCCCCGGGATTTACACTGTATGCCCATGAGCATGGCCCTTTGGCCAGCCTTTTCTCAAGTCTGCTATGTCATTCAGCTTTTTTTTTTTTTTTTCCCCCCTCTGCTTTGCCTTTTAAGTTAAATGGTAACCTCTGAAGTGTATAGTGCTCTGGGTTTTTTGTGCGTTCTTTCTAATGGTTTGTACTGGGAGATACGGGGAGTGGAGAGCAAATTACTTCTGTCTTCTTTCAAGTCTAAGAAAATGTGTTTATTGGGAGCGAATTTGCTTATTAGACCTAGTTTTTGAAGTCTTTCTTTAGCCAGTAGCTTGTTTTTCTGGTAACAAGGAAGTTATGTGTTATTAAGACACACTTTGTGACCCGCACAGATGCTTTAAAGAATTCACTTTATCTATGTATATAAAATAGCACTGCTTGTCTGATAGCTCGGGAAAGCAGCTGAAACTGTGGATCCCATGTCTGAAATTCAAAAGCTGCTGTCAGAAATCTAATGGGGAGGGCAGGCTGTTCACAAGGTGTCCTGGATTGACATGAGGGTAAAAATTTTAAGTGAAAACTTGCAGTTTGGTACCAGCTTGCTTGCAGTGAATTTCTGTGCCTAAAGAGCAGTAGTAGGTGCCAAGAGACAGGAGTTCCACCTTAGTCTTCGCTGCACAGTTATTGTGTGATCCAAATTTCCTCATCTTCTCTATGCTTTGTATTTTTCGATGCTATAAATAACGAATGGCGCACATTCTCCCACGGGATGAGCAAAGGTTTTAATGTAAGATAAACCAAGAATGGTTACAGTTATATTTAATTTTCCCTTGACAGAATGACAGGAATGGAGACGGAAACTTCAAGAGATGAAGCCAGGGAAGAAGAAAGCACTGAACACAAAAAGGAGAGAGAGAAAAAGAAGAGATCGAGGGTTAAACAGGTGCTGGCAGACATAGCGAAACAAGTGGATTTCTGGTTCGGCGACGTTAATCTCCACAAGGATAGATTTCTCCGAGAACAAATAGAAAAGTCCCGAGATGGGTGTAAGTTTATATTCAGTGTATTTCATTAAACAGATATGTTTAACTTGCTTCTTCGCTGTATTGCTGGTGACAGCTACAAGTTATTTTGAGGTGCATGTCTACGCCTGAGGAAGGCAGTAGTGCCATGCTGGAAACCAGCATTAGGATTAGCAGCTCAGGAGGCAGAGCCTAGTACTAGTTTTTAGAAATTGTGTTTAGTGTTTCTCTTTTCCTTTCCTTTATTACCAGCCAAAGGTATCTGCCAGGGTAGAAATGACTCTTTGAGGGACCTTATTTTCTTTTTTAGCTTGGTATACTTGAGGAGTAAGCAGACAAACAAGGGTCATTTTGCCTTTGGAGGTACAGGACTCGCCTTGCAGGGTAGACATATGTAGAAATTAAAATGTCACTTGGATTTGCAGATAGATATAGATATTTTTGTGTGCTTTCTGCGCAAATTTGATATATGAGAAATTGTGCATTTGCATGCATGTATTTGCATGCTGCTGCGAGTTTCTTTCCTTTAGCCAGTTTGTGACATAGTTGATTTGACTTCAGAATAGAAAACTGAGCTTGGTTCTGAAACTATTTGCCAGTTTCTGAAGAAATTAATTTACACTTGAGTTGCAGTGACTGCTATGCTTTTGCTTTAAAAAACGGTATGGGTGTGGTAAATAGAGTCTATCTAATTGTTCCATTAACTGCGTTACGCCAGATGAACTGGAATTGGCGTGTGTCTAAAAAGAGATGGTCCTTTTCCATCAAAACACAATAGCAGTTTCCCGAAGTGTTTACTGGTTTGTATTTTATGAAGGAGTCCGTATTTATTTGCGGTGTAAATCACGCGTCCAGTTGCCTTGTGTCAGAAGAGTAGCCTTCGAACTGCCTGGTCCTCAATTGCGTTGAACTTCAGGCCGGTTTCAGAGAAAGAGCCTTCAGAAGAGTAAAACCGAGCCTACATTTTCTAGATGTATCAAAGCTTGGATGTCTTCAGCTTTTTTATTGAGACTAGTACCACGGAATTTTCTGTCAAGGTTTTAGCAGCACGACTCATTGCCACTGAAGTGCAAGCAGGGGCTCTTTTGTGTTGGAAAGACTGTGTTAAACACTTAATTGAGTACTTGAAGGAGAGGCGTGTTTTCCATGCAAATTGGTTTTGTTTTGTAAAACTACATCAGAAAGGGGATTTTCGTCCTTTGTTTTCAAAGACAATAGTTATCAGTGGGGAGGGAAAAGACCAAAATTCCTTTCATAAAGGTGAGCACTAAAGAAAATTAAATATAGGTTTACTTGAAGCTTATATTTCGATGGTAAAAATTTTCTGTAAATCCTTGACAGCGTGGCTACATGCTGCCCTTGACTTGAACATTGTTTTACAAAAATATTAGCAGAGTCGTACTGACAGATGAGAACACGTAACGCTTTATAGATTACTCTTTTTCATCATTTGCACCTTTTTTATCTCCCTAGATGTTGATATATCGCTTCTTGTTTCTTTCAACAAAATGAAAAAATTGACTACTGATGGAAAATTGATCGCTCGAGCAGTAAAGAGTTCATCTGTTGTAGAGGTATTTAATATTTCACTCTTTTGCACTTGCTGATGTGGAGTAAGAACGATAGTGGTACTGCGGTGGGCGGTAATCTTACGGAAAATGTTTGTTCATTTCTTGTTACTTGTAGTTGGATTTAGAAGGAACGAGAATCAGAAGACGCCAGCCGCTGGGTGAGCAACCAAAGGACGTGGATAGTCGTACCGTCTATGTGGTAAGGTTACACTGGTTGTGTGTGCCTCCTGTATTAAGAACAACAAAAACAACATACAGCAGCCACAGTGTTTTGCTGGAGTTGGAAGACAGATTTCCTTTGAGAACATCCTGGATTTGGTACAAAAAATGTTTGTATAAAAGCTAATAGAATTTGATTGTCTCTCAGCAACGCTGGTACCAAGAAATATTTACAGATTACATCGATGTAGTCCAAGCTTTAGAGTCATAACTTTGGGAGTTCTATCAAACAAGAACTGGCTGTGTTAGCGAGATAATCAGGGGTACTTCATAAGGTACAGTCTGTTTACAAAATCAGAGGCAAGTGTCATGACACAAACATTCTTTTAAGGGCAGAATGTACCTAAATGAGCTAGTCTTATTTTTAGGAGGCTTAAAAGAAAAAAATCCTAATAGCATGCTATCCTGTGGCTACCGTGAGACTGAAATGATTCATTAATTTAAATGAAAAAAGCTTGTGCTGCTGGAGGAATTCCACATCTCACCATGACATTTCAGATGTGGAACAGCTATTACCGTATTGTTTATCCACTTAGGTGGTAGCATGGAAAGAGATCTGGTGGTTGAACTGTCGCTTATTTAAAATCCTGTGCAATTTCTAAATAGAATTGAAGCCAGGGTGGAATTCCCTTTGTTTCTAAAGAAGGCTCTTCATGGCTTTTGTCTGTTTAGGTATATACCTGTAGCTGTTAGCAGCTGAATTAGTAATTGAAAACAGGCAACAAGCTTTCTGTGATGAAGATAGACAATAATCATGCCCCAAATGCCCATCCAGATAGAGAGGCAGGATTACTCTGATGATTACATTCTTTAACAAAAGCCCAGAAAAGGTTATTAGTTTTTTTAAGTACAATGTGCCAATCGTGGTATTTCCCAAACATGATTACAGGGACTGCTTAGAACTTCTCAATTACTTTGTCTTTATCATTTTTGCAAATATATATTCCAAATTTAATGAGCTACATCGTCTATACATAGCTTAAGTACATGGCTAAAGGTTTTTCGTTTTAAGCTTTCCTGCAAGACCAAAATAGAGAACTGGTGCGTTTTCTAACTTACTGAGATCATAGAGATTTTATTTAGAGAATGTGTAGCAACCCATTATCTTCTCTTACTGCTACCAAAAAGGGCGAGGTGTTTTCCTTTCCGAAGACTGGTGCGTGTGAGGTATCTGCTCTCTGTACTGCGATTTCGGAGATGTTAAGCTCTGTTAAATGACTGGTATGTAGCCACGGGCAGGAGCACAAGTAGTCAAAGTGTTGGTAAATTTTATTTCATTCAGGAGTAGGTGAAAAAAAGATTTCTGTATATGTTCTTCACATACTGTGAAGTATGTTTATTGAATTTATGCAGGAAATAAAAGCTTTATTTCTAAACTAAAAATTGACAGTTAAATATGTGTTTCTTTAAGGAACAGTAACTTCATTACTTGATATTTTTTACAATCTCATTTAATTTAGGGGAAGTTTTCATTACCTTTCCCTGAAATAATCATAAAGTTAGTGACTTTTGATATGCTTTAACATAAGCTACACTTTGACATACACTATTATTTGGCACTCCTCCCACAATATTTTTAAAGCTTCAGGTAACTGATTTTTCAATTTTGTACCAAACCACAATGAAACATTTCTCTCAGGGAGGCAAAGTTCACGCAAAAATAATTTTCTACCCGAGCATGATAAATAATGTTTTTCTCCAAGAAAAACCTTTTAGAGCAGTGAGTTACCATGAAAAAAATGAAGCATTGCTGACACTCGGTTGTTGCATGGGAGAGGAGGGTTCTGAACTGTTCGGTTGAGTCTGTTCAGAAATTGATGACAGGATTTCCCTTTGACTGGTAAAGGGAAATGTTTAGGAACTGAGATGTGATGTCTGCAAGCTGCTAAAAGGAGTTTATAAAAATAAAAATCGAGGCAGTTTTGTCATCCAAGAAGCTGGCTGAACGTTTTTACTGCATCTGATGAAGTAGACGGTCAGTGCTAACGGCTAAACTTGAGAATGTCAGCTCCCAGCGGTTTGATTAGTGACTCTATGGACCTACAAGAGTTTCCTATGATATCTGTATTATTAACAATGAAAAAAAAACAAACCTTGATGACTGGAGATCTACTTTCAGATCACTGGTTTTACTACCTGAATGCTACGGCCTCTCCACAAGAATAAAGTGAAATAAAAAAAGTTTCTCAACGTTGTCACATCAAACTTAAATATATTTTGTTGCAACAACTTTTTAATTAGAAGATGCAGTTAACTGTCTGATACAGTGGTCATACAGTACGGAGAAAATAACATTTTTTTCTTTATTTTTTTTTTTTTTTTTTTAGGAGCTGCTTCCCAAAAACGTCGATCACAGTTGGATTGAGCGAGTGTTTGGGAAGTGTGGTAATGTAGTTTACATCAGTATACCCCGGTATAAAACTACTGGCGATCCAAAGGGATTTGCTTTTGTTGAATTTGAAACTAAAGAGCAAGCAGAGAAAGCTATTGAGGTGAGTAGTGGTGCCTCTGGTCTGTTAACATTCTTCCTAATCATCTCCTTGTGATCTGGATGCTGGTGTCTCTTCTAGGTCACCTACAGAATCTTAGAGAAATTCCTAAAATGTGATAATTTAAAAACTGAACTTAGCAGGAGTTACGTTCCTGTCTCCTACCCTGAGACCTCCAATCAATTCTACAGTTTTTTAAAAGTGTAATTTTTGTTAATAACAATAATGTGTATGTCAGTAGTCATGAGGAACTACATATTTCTTGAATTAATATAGGACCGATGGGTTTACCTTGGATGGAGTTTCTTTTAAAAAGAAAATAAAAGTTTTAGTAATAGTTTGTGCATTTTTTTTTTTTAAAGTTTTTAAATAATCCACCAGAAGAAGCACCACGGAAACCTGGGATTTTCCCCAAAACAGTAAAGAATAAGCCTGTTCCTGCACTGAATACGAGTGACAGCAGTGTAGTAGGTAAGTGTTATTAAGTTATTTGGATAAAGAAACAAACTGTTGTGCGCCTCAGCTTCCAAAGAGAGAAAGTTGAACTGTGTGTTACTGCCCTCTAAGGTCGTGTTTCTTAAAAACTTAATAAAAATACAAATACATGTTGCTGTTTGTTTGTTTGGCCAATGTAGGCTTAAGAATGAAAGTGTGAAATTTAAAATATAGTCAATTTCTACTCTTTTTTTTTGCTTGAAAAATAACTTAATTTTTTTTTTTTTTGACAGCTACCACAATTAGTCATTATTAGGCTAGCAGAGCAGCTTTCAGACTGTACAGTAAATCACTATGTAAGCATTTAGCATTAGTAGAAGACAATTTTGGCACAGATTGTTTTAAAAATATTTAGTATCGAATGGAAAGATACAGACATAAGAGCAAAATTAGACTTAAAATGTTAGTGCTGTTCAGATGCGTTTGATCATCTGACACAATTCAGAGCAAACCTTGTGATGTTCTCTCTGCTGAAACTTTCTGTGAGAGATTGATGAAAACAGTGGATTTCTGCCGTTCTTTCTCTTTGGAGCTCTTGCTGTTTGCGCAGAGCAGTCTGTAGCGGAATGAACTCTTGAGAGCATATTTACAATTCCACTTTACATGACTGACAATTGCTTGTAAAAACCTGGAGGATATTGATCTACTGTAACTTACAACGCAGCATCACAGGATTATGTTGCAGCTTTGATCACTGAAACATTTTTCTTCGTTTCTGATGATGGAATACAATTTCCCAGACTTCAGACACGATCTAATCTTTTTCATAAGCATAATGATGAATCACGTTATATTTTTCACTATTATCTCCAATTCTTTGATATACCAGTAACTATTAGGACAGAAAAGAAAGTAAAAACATGCTTTTTAAACCCCAGACCATACTCTCCACTGCTTCATACTCCATCCTGCCTATCGTAACTTTGAAGCAAGTAGACAGTATTGAAAATAAAATCTTTTTTTTCATATTGGTGAAGTTAACATTCTTTAATTTAGTGGACAAATAGTTGTTAATTACATAAATGATGCGATATATTCATTAGGCTGAGTATCTCCTTTTATTCTCAGAATACAAATTGGCTGTCTTTTTTATTTTCTTGTCTTTGTTGTTTGGCTTGGAAGGAGGAAGGTACCTCTTCTCAAGGAGAAGTAAGGGATGACACAACAAAATGACATTTGTTTAGGAGCAGCAAAGAAGTCTAGCTCCTTTAAGCTGGCCTTGTGACCCAGAGGTCTTTCTCACTTTGTGAGACTGAGTTTTATCTCAGGGTTTTTTCTGTTTTGCTGAAAATGCCTAGGAAGGATTTTGGGACAACATACTGCATCTCTCCTGTAGTTAGAGATTCATTTAACATTTCATTTAACATCCGTGATTATCATGACATGAGATATCATGATTGTTTACTTAGGTCGGTTAATCTAATCTAGTTTTTAATCAGTGGCAGTTTTAAATGTTGTATTTTTAATACAGAAGAGAAGAAAAAGAAGAAAAAAAAGAAATCCAAAATGAAGAAAGAGAGCAGTGTACAGGCAGCTGTAGAGACGAAGGAATCGAACACGGACACTAAAACAGAGCAAGTACCCAAGGCAAAAAGACACAGGACGTCATCGGAGTGTTCAGAAATGGAGGGAACTGAGACTCACAGGCAGCCCTCAAAGAGAGAGAAAAGAAAATGGGACAGGACAGAAAGCTCAGAGGTACCTTGGGAAGGCAGGCTGGGGAAGAGGAAAAGAACCAGCTCTGGAGATTGTGAGACATCAACTCCGAAAGTCAAGAAAACTGTTCAAAAGGATGAAGTTTGTCCTGTAAAAGAGGAAACAACAGAAGCTCCGACGGATTCCAAAGGTTAAGTTTGTTGCATGTCCTCTTTTTCACGGTGTATACACATGAAGGAAATGACATGGCAGATGGATGGCTGAGATTATAAAGGGCGGGCTTAGTAATGAGGGACAAGTCTAGAACAGGGAGAAAAGCTTGAGTTCAAGAAACTGCCGCCTTTGCAGTTGTACAGAACTGTAGACTGAAAATTAAACTGGTAAAAGGTGGTTCTGCTTGGGTCAGTAGGTGAAAAATGGTTGATAATGGTGGAGGCATAACAAGGTCAGTTTGGGAATATGCGCTGTTCCCCGCAGTTAAATTTAAACCTGGTCATGAGCCATTCCAGGGAGATAAGATGCGGGGAGAATAGCAAAGAACTTTCAACACCGCAGCAGGTAAATCTCATCAGAAGTAAAAATAGTTGACAGAGGTTAATATCAATAGAACCTCACTGAGGTAAAGTATGGATTAAACAGCCAGCCTGGGTAAATGGCGACAGTAGAAGAGTATAGATAAGCAAGATTAAAATACAAAAGAAAAAGCTGATCATCCCAGTTTCTTACATGAGATAAGGAAAAAAAAAAGCAATAGATGAGATGAAAAGCTGCATTGAAGTCACATTTGGGTTGACAAGAATCCATGATTAGAGGCTGAACTCGGGTGGTTGAGAAAGTGGACTAGAAATAGGTAGTAGGGTCTAATTTTTGTGAAAGGAATCAAAGAACCAGTGTTCATTTAAACTATTGTTGGTAATACTAAACATTTTTCTCCTTTGGACTTTTTAAATGTAGAAGTTTCTGCAGAAGATGACCAAGATAAAAAAGACACATCCCTTTCAAAATCTAAAAGGAAACACAAGAAAAAACACAAAGAAAGGCACAAAATGGGTGAAGAAGTCATTCCGCTCCGAGTGCTCTCCAAGTAGGTGGTGAAACTCATCTGTG
Source organism: Ardeotis arabs (assembly GCA_011801015.1). Classification (NCBI taxonomy): domain Eukaryota; kingdom Metazoa; phylum Chordata; class Aves; order Otidiformes; family Otididae; genus Ardeotis; species Ardeotis arabs. The sequence goes on along the minus strand of JAAGAY010004366.1, from coordinate 222 downwards.
TGACTAAGTTACGCTACGTGGTGGATGGGGAGGGGTTCATAGCCTTTTTGTAGCGTGAGAGGGTTCTGTTTTCCGTGGTTGTTTCACTGAGCCAATGGAATTTTTTTTGCTCAGCAGTGTGGGGTACTGATGTGGAGTAATTGCCTGTGTAGTGGTGGGCTGGCGCAACAAAAACTGCCTAAATTAGAAAATTGCAATTTTCAATAATGGACCCCTGCCCCC
>JAAGAY010004365.1:55465-128834 GCA_011801015.1 Ardeotis arabs | reverse complement strand
GTTTGCCTTCTGGGCCGCAAGGGCACATTGCCGGCTCATGTTGAGCTTCTCGTCCACCAGTACTCCCAAGTCCTTCTCCTCAGGGCTGCTCTTGATCCATTCTCCACCCAGCCTGTATTTGTGCCTGGGATTGCCACGACCCAGGTGCAGGACCTTGCACTTGGCCTGGTTGAACTGCATGAGGTTGGCATGGGCCCACCTCTCCAGCCTGTCCAGGTCCCTCTGGATGGCATCCCTCCCCTCCAGCGTGTCGACGGAAGAAGCAACAGCCCTCCACAGAGTGGGTAGGGCTCATCTCTCCACTGAGGGCCGTAGCAGTTGAAAAGGGTTGTCTGAATGTTAAAACTGACTGACTGTAAAATGTGACCTGTTTCTTTGCTTGTCTTATTGATCATTTAATCAATTTCTTGTAAGGCATATGTGGCTCTCCTGCCTATTTCTTACTCAAATAGCTTAAATAGCTCAGTGCTACTTTAGATAACACCAGCATCAGATCCTATTTTAAAAACTATGCATAATCATATGTATATGCAAATACCTGGTGAACAAAAAATATACGTTATTAGTTACGAATTTAAAAATTAAATCAGTTTACTTTTAAAATTCTAATTAAAAATTTAATGTCAGATTAAGAATATGGAATATGAAAGATTATGTATTGTTCCCAGCCATAATACATATGGCTTTTGCAACTGCTAGAATATACTTTGGCCTCAAAAATAGATGTATAGATTTAATCTGAAACTGGAAACATATGAGAACTTATTAACATACTGGGAATGTAGAAGTAGATAAAGGGGTAACATCAGAGAAAGCAAGGATCATGCACAGTAACAGGACATTGTAAGGAAATTTTGGCAGGGTTAAAATTTTGCAGTGGTCTAAATACAATGACTTGCTATATTGCTTTCCAGGACAAAGGATAGTTCAGTGCTAAGAGTATTAGCCTGGAAGATAAGTAATTCTATTATATGCTTCTACTTTGCAAACTTACTCAAACTTACTCTTCATCTTGTACAGTCTGCTATAGTATCCTTGTGGAAAACATTCCATCTGATTATGCCTTTGTGTGAAAGAGTGCCTCTGTGCCTCACACAGCTGTTGTAGGAGTACGTATGTATCATAGATGTGAACGGGAATTAACAGTCATAAGCAAATGCAAAACAGTGGAGTGGGTTGGATCTGTGGTCCACTGAGGCTTTACTCATCCCTAGGGCATGTGTGTGACTCTCGATTACATGTATAACTTTCAACATGTTCTTCAGATCTTTCTATAATGGTGCTATCACAGACACAGCTTGGCATTTGTGCCTCTTGCAGGAGGGCACTCTGCGGAGGAAGTCACACAATTCAACACACAAGTATTGTGACCCTAATATGGGACATTGGTGAAATCAGAATGTTTTAGGAGTTAAGTATCTACCTATATGCATTTTTGTTTGTTTCTCTCACAAAACCAGTTTAACTGCTACAAGTAATTTGTAAAGCAGAGAACAGCAACATTTTTTGCCAATATATCCATATTTTTAGAGCCAAACTTGTCAGTTTTTCTGTCTGTGGCAGAATAGAGTAGCAGTAGTTCTATGCACTACCGGTTTTACCCTGTTTTGTTAGGTTCTTACGGTATGACCAATCTGTAGTACTTGGATCGGTAAGAACTATGAATATAAATGAAGTCTTTAGCTTCTGGATGTTGAAACTTCACAGTGTGAGAAGGAAAAAGGGCAGAAAAGGCAGCTACAGATGATAACATTTCAAGGCCTTAGCAGAGACAAAGTATTGGGCCTTTTTTCGATTACTAGTGTAAATCAGGAAACGTTCCAGGCTACAGTTTTACTTGCTAGGCTGAATATTGTGACAGTCTGAACCAAGAGTGAATGTCTGAGATAAATGGAAACTGCTTTCAATTTTCTGTGTATAAAGGAGGCAGCTGCTTTCCAGGGCATATTCACCCACAGGAAAATACTGAATTTGAAAGGAAACAAAGCTTGTAAGTAGAAGTCTGGAAGTCTCCTTCTGGACAAGAGGAGTAGATGCTGTTTAATGTGGAGCTCTTTGTCTTGAAAATTTGTGCTGAGAACTGTATGAGTGGAACAGTGCTTTGATTCTTTAACTCAAAATCATCAGTGTTCAACAGGTAGTGAAAAACAATAAAGTGTAGGATCTTCTCATACTCTACAGACATCAGAGATGGAATAGCTTTCCTTTTATTGTTCATTCATTTCTTGTTACTGCCACCTAACTCTGGTTTTGGTCTTGAGATGCTGGATAACAGACATTTTTCATGGCTGTGGAACAAGGATTCTGGCATCATTTGCAAGTATATAAATTGTTCAGAAAGGACCTAAGGAGGTACCTCCTTTCAGTGACAATTCCATGCCGTTAATTTTAAAGAATCCTGCTTTTCACCTTTTAAATTACTTCTTGATTATTATTCTTTGATAGAGTTCTGCCAAGACTATAAACACCCCAAGAAACTTAGCTTCAACTACTTTCTGAGAAGGTATATGATTGCAGCACAGAAGAGTGCAGGTTTTAAGCAAGGATGGAGAAGGTCCAGTAGAGCAATACCTAAGTACATTTTGCTCTCACTGCTGTTTGCTGTCTGCGAAGTAGAGCGGGACTACACAGGGTTCTTAAGCAGAAGGCAGTTTGTTTTCTCAGCCCGCAATTTTCTCTATTATTGTTGATTGTACTATGCATTATAAAAATAGAGACATATAGCATCTTTGTAACATAGGCTCTGTATAAGGATGGAAGAATTAAAGTAAAATTTCTATGGGAAGTGCCTAGGACCTTTATTCCTTTTTATGGTTTTTAGAAATAGATTGATTTAATGTCAAGCAGTCATTGCTGCATAAAATAAAAAGTGAAATATTTACTGAACAGTGTTTCTCTGTCCATCGATAAACACAGACATTGAGATTGAGATAATTGAGAGAGGAGATTTTTATTAGAGTCTTAGAAGTGCAGCATATTTCCACACTGTTTAAAAAACAAAACAAAACAAATCAAAACAGCCTCTAAAAATCAGGTGATGAATCCAAGGTGCTACACTTTTTGTTTCTGCTGCTAGCAATAGATTCAATGATAATAGAAGCTCATTTCTGTATTTTCACTGTACCCAGTAGTACTGAAATGAGAAGGAACTATTTTGAAATAATCTGTCATCTGGGACAGCTATCTTTGAGGGCATGGAAATTAGACAAATGGAGTGGCCGGGCTATAATGTTGGAAAATGTGCTGTAGGATGTCTCTCATTTCTAGACAAATGGGAGGAAGGACTATATATTCTGGGTATTAGCTACATGGTGGGAGAAATTTGCCACTTTCCACCTGGAGCTGTATAAACGATGTATACCAGTGTTTATCTGACTTAACTGTTTGCTGTATAGTCACAGTAGTTATTGCCAGAGGGTTGCCAGTAGGACAGGCTTTTGAAAGTGGAATGAATAGAAACAAGGAAAGCAAGAAAACACCTGTGCAAGAACTTCATACACTGGAAAGACATTTATCTCAAACACACATTGCATGAGAAGACTTTTGAAGAGCCAAAGGAGTATCTTTCTCCCAAACTTCCTGAACTTTCGGTGATCATACTATATGTAGCACCTTGTGACCAGAATTAGCGTGTTCATTACAGTCCTATTTTTATTATGCCTCCTTTTGAAGAGGAACACTGTTGTTCCTGCTGTGAAAATGGTACTTTGCAGTTTGTGTTGTAAAGTCTCTCCTGGGGAGCTGTGCAAGGAAGATTAAGGAAGAAAACACAGCTGCTTGACAGTCACACAAAAGAATTTTGTGAAACAGTGAAACAAAAGGAGATGTAGCCAATACAACTTAAGCTTAAAAAAAAGAAACAACTTTACAGACAGTTATAGAATGGCATGCAGATTTCTTGAAATGGTTTACAAAGTAGTACAGCATTAGAAATATTTATCTGTAACATTAGAAATTGTTTTGAAATATTTTATTTGGGTATGTGAGTGTATGTTAGGCAAATAAAAGATGTGCCTTCCATGCAGTGTAATTTGAAATACTTAACGAATTACTGATATTTGTAAAGATGAGGTGGTGAATTTAGCGACTAGACAGACTAGGATAAAAAAGAATAATATTTTTAAATACGTGGCCCATTTGCCATGGCTGAGTTCTAAGTTGCTGTGCGTTTTAATTGCCTTTATAGTGTAGGCATATACGTGGTAACTAACGTCAATGATTTAGAAAATACTGCACCTTATAAATTCTGTAATGGTCAGTAAATATATAAGATTCTATTACTGTAAATATAGGATGAAGGATATTAAGTTGAACTTGATCTTAGTGATTTCACCGTTATCTATCATTGACTTTTCTGTAGTTTTTTAAAAGCTATGCTTGTAGTTATTTAAAATATATGAAAATGATCAAATAACTGCTGAAAGTATTGTAAGAAGTTTCTGGCAAATGCCTCGCCTGGTGTTTTTTATAGTTAATACTTTTTAGTATTTTCACACATATCACTGGATGCAAAATTTATCAAATATATTTTTCTTCTCAATCAGTGAATACTTTGGCTACACTATTTTTTTCCTTTGTTTTAAATGTACACATTTTCACTTTTCTTACACATCATTTTATTATAAAAAAAATGCTACAGTCATTATAATTTTAAAGCTATACATTAGAAAAGAGCATTTACTTTAAAAAAATGAGTGAAACAGCAATCCCAAATGTCTTGATTGTCAATGTAAATTCTTATAGTCAAGATTTTCAGGTATTAGTTACTCTGGAAAATCAAGAGTAGTTTACTCAACTTCTAAGACGTTTTATGATATCTTAAGAAGTTATCCATAGTTCTTAGATGTTTTTGAGAAACCTCCTCTAACTTTATTCCCTACAAACAATTTTTTTTGCTTGTGAAGTTTCTTTCAGCTCTTTGAGGTCCTATATATTCTTTTAACAAGATTAATTGTTCAATTGTACTTGCTCAGTGAACATATGTGGAGAAAGTTTGCCTGCTGCTAGCTAGTAATACAAGCTGCCATTATATCCTTGTAAAAGTTTATTTTTTTTCCCTTTATTCTTCACTGAATTTTGTATGTCACTGAATTTCATCCAGACAAGTTTCTGTTTTACATACAATGCTATAAAAATATCCAGTTGAGTTTCACGTATTTGTACATATGCACAGGATCAATTTTAGGTTTTGAAATATTAGCAGTAGTAGAAACTTATTTATGCCTCATGTTTATAGACAGTATGGATGGACCTAAGAGACAAACATTGGCCTGAAATCAGTAAGCTGCTACGCTGTGTCATCTTTGTTCTGATTATGTATGTATGAAAGAAAAGAAACTTGTAAGTGCTAGTTCATAGATAATGTCTGCCAGTTGTTGTGATCTAAGAAGAGGAATTGAAATAATACCAGACAAAAGCAGAACAGTTCTATTTAGCTTGAAAGAATTCTTCATTGAACAGTTCTGACTAAGAATGTACACCTGTTAAATAGTTTCAGACAACAGCTCAATGAGTAATTTTAGCATGACCTCCATTCGGGTATTCCCATTCTAGTATCTAATAACTGCATATAGTATTATAGGCATTTTTGATAACAAGACTGAGTATATGCTGGCCACTTGGAGAATATAAACTAAACCATCCTGAGCAGATCAATTTTAAAACATGTTTATTTCATATCTTTTTCCCGCTCATTGATACCTGTGATGATTCAGTCCCTTTTCCCAGACCATCATACTCAGAAGTCTGTCAGAAACAAGTGTCAATGAGAACAATAAGAAAGGAATTAGTAGGGGGAGGAGGAATATTCCTTCTGCCAGTCTGTCCTTGCAGAACCAGTATTAGATGATGTAAGCACATCATGAAATTTCCTAACTGTGAAGAGTCATGACCTACTATATACAGTAGTTTACCATTTTGATCTGGTTCCTCAAAGACGGACTTAGATATAAGCAGCACACATAGATATGATATTGCAAATGTTCTTTACAAGGAAAGGAAAGGCATTAACTATGTGTACAAGTGCTAGCTGTTCTGAATAAGCAGAGGTTTTTTTTAGATTTCTGTGATATAATTTTGATATTGTGCAGCACTATTTGTTTATGTACCTAAGTAAAAAATTTAACTTTTTCCAGTTGCTAATTGCATGTAACGTAATTCAATTTAAGTAAAGCTGTCATTCAAATTTGCGTTGTGATATATTTTTGTCTATTTGTAAAATGGTGAGCCATTTGTCTATTTTAATTGATACAAAAATTAAGTACAAAATAGTTTTTCTTACACCAACAATTTTTAGGATGCAATCTGTTTTCCTGGGATTAGTTGTTATGCATGCATTTAAGGCTCTTGGCCTTGTGCAGAGTCTTACTGGTTCAGTATCAGGTTTTAAGATTATGCAAGCTTTAATTGTTCAATGGCCTAAAACCACTGTCTCAGTTGAAGCCAGTACTTTAATGAACGTCAATGCAATTAATCAAATGCCATATTTCCTGTTGTTGTAATCTGTGGTTTCAGTTCTGCATGCAGTTTATCTATTTGTATGTCCACTCAATTAACAAACTCTTATGATATTAATTAGTAGTGTAATTGCCATTACTGCCCAACATGAAAGCAAAATTGACAGCAGAGTTCTAGGGAATTTTTTTTCATGTCAGTATTTCATATTGATTAAAAAAAAGTAATGTAATTCTAGAGATTATCTGTTTGAGGACATGACACAATGATTAGTTGCTCAACACCTGACAATGCCAGCAATCTGTAAGGAACCCAGTGGTATTAGCAGCTTGATAGTTTCAGTTTAATTGTTATCATAGCATGTATTCATATGAGATGCCTAATATAGCATAATAAAACCAAAACAATTACTAGAAAAAGAAGACATTCATGTAGTAGGTCTGTCTTCAGCTTTCCAGGCTAGTAGTTTCTGTGAATGCTCATGTCTTATCAAGTGCACTATTAGGATGACAGGAATGTTTGCTGAAATGTAGCACGTTTGACACTAGTGTACTGAAGTGACAGTAAAATTAAATCCATTTTAATGTAATAAGTGCTAATCTTTAAATATAGAAAAAGCCTAGTAAGAATGCTTTTTCACATATATCTGAAAAAAGTAATTTAGAAATTAAAGAAAGCTTATGTAATAGTTCAGCTTGCTTAGCCTGGCAATAGGTCATAAAATAGTATTTATTACCGTGGTTGTTATTTTTCAAAGATTTGACATAGGAAGCAAAAACTAAAAAGAACACATACAAAAGTATTTAAATATTTTTGGTGAACATATAAACATTAAAAGGAATCTGAAATTCAATCGATCTTGTCAAAGCAAAAAAATATCTTGATTACTAAGACTAGTAATAAAACAGTTCTGAAGCAATGACTTTTAATTAATGCAACAAAGCAAAGGAGGTTTCGTTGCATTAGTGTGGTAGGAGGTTGAAAGAACCATGATTTAAGTGGCTCTGTGGGGAGGGAGAAACTTTTATGAATACTCTAAGGCTTAGGCAGGATATAAAATCCTGTTATGATATGTATCACTTCAGGTATTTCAATGCTTGCTGTAAACTGATGTGAAGTTTTGCAGCTGACTGACTACTGTTCAATTTTTCTTTATAACAAAGATATATTAATAGAGTTAGCACTCACTAGTTCAGTAGCAAATTGAGTTTCTTTATCTTCACTTACAAATGGATAAATCATGTGCAAAATTGTGACTTCAGTCCACTGTGATTTACATTTTTCCATTAAAATTATTTACTGTAAAACTACTACAAAGAATTTACTGTGGTATAAAATATTAGATAATAATAGTAGCATTTTAGCATATTGTTTATATTGAATGCATCTTGTAACGTACAGTACATGTTTAATATGACAGCAGCAAAACAGAATAATGAGGTAATTTTTCAAGTGGAAGCATTTCAATAAGCTTTTCAGTCAAATACAGTCAAAAAGCACTAATTAGAGCCAGGTGTTTCATTAGCACCGTCAATGCACCTGAATCTTGGCTTGTGACACTGTGGTCTTTTGTAGCATTGACAGATTTCAGGAGATATAGTCTTAACAGTGCATATCTGAATTATTGTTATTATCTGAATTATTGTTGTTATTGTTACAGTAGGATCCCTCTTGGTCATCTACCAAAGGTCTTGGGAGTCTAGGAAGGTCCTTACTGACTGGAAGCTAGCCAATGTTACTCCAATTTACAGGAAGGGTGTGAGGGAAGGCCCAGAAAGATCTGTTAGTCTAACCTCAGTTCCTGGAAAAATTATAAAGATCGTAATGCTGAAAGATTTAAGGAGCAATGCAATCATCAGACGCAGACAGCATGGGTTTATAAAGGGAAGGTCCTGTTAGCTAATTTGATAGCCTTGTATGATAAGGTCACCCAACTAGTGGATGAAGTGAAGGCAATGTAGTTTTTCTGCGTTTTAGTAAAGCTTTTGATACTGTCCCTCACAGCATCCTTCTGGACAAGTTGTCCAGCTGTGGGATGAGCAAGTTCATGGTGTGCTGGATGAAGAACTGGCTGAATGTCAGAGCTTAAAGGGTTGTAGTGAATGGGGCTACATCTGACTGGTGAGCAGTGTTCCTCAGAGCTCAGTTCTAGAACTAGTCATGTTCAATGTATTTATCAATGGTCTAGATGCAGGAGTTGCATTAGCAGGTTTGTTGATGATACCAAACTGGGAGGTTTGGGGGACAAGATGCCTTGCAGAGGGATCTAGATAGATTGGAATATTGAGCAATGATTAATGGCATGAAATTTAACAAGTCCAAATGCCAGATTCTACACCAGGGACAGAGTAATGTGGGGCACAAGTCTAAACTGGGAGAGACATGGCTGGAGAGCAGCCCTGCAGAAAGAGATCTGGGGGTACTGGCTGACAGGAGGCTCAATAAGAGTCAGCAGTGTGCCCTGGCAGCCATGAGGGCAAAACACATCCAGAGTGCATCAAACATATCATAACAGGCAGTCAAAAAAGGTGGTTATCTCTCTGTATTCAGCATTGGTGTAGCCTCACCTTGAGTACTGTGTGCAGTTCTGGGCCCCACAGATTAAGAAGGATATGAAGGTCGTTGAATACATCCAGAGGAAGGCACCAAAGCTGGTGAAAGAACTGGAAGGCATGTCTTGTGAGGAGCAGCTGAGGACTTTGGGCTTGTCTAGTTTGGAGAAAAGGAGGCTGAGGGGCAACCTCATTGCTCTCTACAGCTTCCTGAGGAGGGGAAGTGGAGAGACAGGTGCAGATCTCTTCTCCCATGTTATCCTGTGATAGGATGCATAGGAATGGTTCAAAGCTGGATCAGGGAAGGTTTAGAACAATTTGAACAATGCCCTTAGTAACGTACTTTAACTTTCAGTGAGCCATGAAGTGGTCAGACAGTTGGATTGTTGTAGGTCCCTTCCAACTGAAATTCCTCTCCCTCTCCTCTCCCTCTCCTCTCCCTCTCGTCTCCCTTTCCTCTCCCTTTCCTCTCCCTCTCCTCTCTCTCTCCTCTCCCTTTTCTCCTCTTCTCTTCTTAAAATAGATAACTTAAAGGAGAAGCTAAATAGGTTAGCTTCACAATACCCTTAATTTTCAATCAATTTAAGTTTTTTATCTGAACAAGAAATAGTCTTGTTTTTTTCTGAGGTCGTTTGTACTCCCTGCCTTTCAAATAGAAAATTATTCTGGAACAGTAGAGTCATATTTTCGTATCCTATCTAACTTGGCTGAGAACTGTTCTTCATTACTGTAAATATCCTTGTAAAGAAATCAATTTTTTTATGATTACTGCCATGAATGGCAGTTATAAAGTACATTTTCTATTTAATCATTTGAAATTCAGTGCTTCTAGCTTAGTATCAAGCTCAAAAGCTCATCTTAGCTCCCACATATTCAATTGTTTCAGCTGTTGCACTGCCACTGTTTTCACTAGGCCTGTAATTTATTTTAATAAAATATATCATCTTGTCTTAAATGGCATTATCAGCCCAGCTCCTAAGATAAACAAATCTGTATAGACAACCTCTATCTTAATGTTCATACAGAGATTTATTTGGGTTTTGGCTGTATAGATAAGGAATAAGACTATCTGGGGAATCCTCTTCATTATACCTGCAGCAAAATGACTTTCAAGAAAAGAGAATTGAGAGGCTGAAAAGTTGCCAGGGATTTTTTTTGCAAAAAGCTGCTGTCACTTGGAACTTGATTTATGGCAAGAAGATGAAGCCAAGTGCAGAAAAGCCATTAGTAAGCCCAAAAGCAATCATTTGTGTTGTGGCATGTTTCATATAGCAGACAGAGGATGGAATTGAGAGTATGTTAAAGTCAGTGAGAGAACAGTCGTCTTAGCTGGACTTCAGATCAGTCAAATCATGAGTCTGGTCATTAGCTGCAAAATGTCAAAATCACAGAAAACAAGCAGAAGAAAGTCTCAGGCTGTACCACTCATGTTTTTCAAACCTGGAAACCTAAATTTAGGCTTATTGGTAGTTCCTCTGACACGTACTTTATGTTTCTAAGGATACTTGGATACTTCAGAAGTGTGGAGTTTTTCCTTAAGTCTTGAAACAGAGGAAGATAGGTCTTAGTATCAGATACATGGGAGAGTGGAGAGCATATTCTTATTTTTTAATGATTTGCCTAAACTTAAGTGACAGTGTAAGTAGATTGTCTTAAATGATGACCTAATATTCATGTATTCTTAATGTAATTTTTGGTTGTAGCAAGATCCTCCAGAAGCTCAGCCCTTTGGAGTGCAGCAATCGATGTGATTTTAGCCTTTATGCTGGCTGATAAATCATGAGAGAAAATTTTATATAACAGATTAATATTTAAAACAAATTTTATGTACATTTGAAACTTCTGCCGTTCATAAAAGATAGGAAGCTATGCATGTGGTATCATAGAGAGTTTCTTTATAATGAGTGAGTCAAATAAACAAGATGATGTTTCAGATATTTTTTACTAGTGTCATTGCTTCATTTACAGAAGTTGATTTTATTGTATGAGAAAAGGAGAAGGGTTCAATGGGACATCAGTTGGTATAAGTTGTTTTAAGATTGGATTTTTAGATTAAAAATACAAAGAAGATAGAGCTGAGAACCTCATGGACAGGTTTACTGCAGTTTTCATATTAGAGGGAAGAACAGAAGAAAATATAGAGGCAGTTTAGCTTTCATCTTCAACTGCTAATATATATTGTTTTAGGCTCTGATGCATGAAACATATGTCTAATTCTTCTTTGCAAATAAGTCATGATGATTGGTCTATTTTTTTTTTTAGGCGAATTGGAGGCAAGAAGAAAAATTTGGACAAGAGGCCATAAATAAATTCTGTTTTCTGTAGATCTGTAATAACTGTTTAACTTACTTCTGCTTATAAGAGACAGAGGAAAAAAGCCACTCTCCTAGTAGCATAGGTGCTACTTTCCAGGTGCTCAGAAAATGTAAATGTGTATCTTTGAAATCATGAGCTAAGTTTAAAAATAATTGGACTGTTTTAATGATTAAAACTGGGGATTCTGATCTTGTAGGACTTATTTTTATTTTTTTCCCCTTGTTACCAGGAATTAGAAAGTTTCAAAAGAATGACAGTCAAATGGAAGTTTTCATATTTTGAAATAGCCGCAGAACAATATTTAAAAGTTATAGATTAGTCATTTGAGTTATCGTGAAATTAGTTTTACTTTTTCAGTAAATGTCATTAGGTTTTTTTTTGTCCTTATTAGCCCTGTTATTAGGATTTGTTTTCTTAATATCTCAGTCATGTTGGTTACTTTTATAACTTACTATCTGCTTGAAATAAACATTGAAATGATCACGTTTCGTTAAATAAAGGGGAATACTGAATCTATTAGGAACCCTCTTGAACCTGGTATACACACATACTGAACTTTTGGATACAGTCTTTAAATCTAGCTTTTGAGCATTAGATGGCAGTAGTGGTGAAACTCAGAGCCAACTAAAATGGTGCAAAGTTTTTGGTACTGTTTTGAGTGATCACTTCTTAACTTTGTGTTCCAGAAAGTTGATAATTGATTGTGGTTTTTTTTACCATATTTATTTGTAGGAAAAATCTGATATATGGAACAAGGAGCTGAGAGTTCTTTGCTAAAAGGACAGTTCATGTAGTTGTTTGCTCTTACCAAAAATTGGTAGAAGTTTAACTAGTCTCAGTTTTGGCTAGATGACTTTTCATAGAATCACAGAATTCTTAGGGTTGGAAGGGACCTTTAAAGTTCATGTAGTCCAGCCCCCGAGGCTTACTTTGTTCAAATGGATCTGCTGGTTACACTATGACAATTGCAGTTGTAGTTCAAGACTTCTCACCATGAGTCAATTCTGTAGTGTAAGGACATTTTAGTTAGGTGAAAAACAAATAACAATTTAAAATTTTGATAACTTCAACATTTCTAAACATTTAAAATATTGAAAAAAATATGAGATTACTGAAAATGCTAAGGTACATGGTTATTTCACAGGCAAGTAGTTCTTTCAAACTGTTCTTACTTTATATGTTTTGCTTTCTTTCTCCTAGACAATACTTTGCTATTACTTTAGAATTGACTAGTTCTCTTGTCACAGACCATGTAATCATTCTTTGTGAACAGACTATTAAAATGCAGCAAGCACCGTCTTCCTCCTGTGAGAGCATGACTGAGTCTCAGCTTTTCTGTCCACTCTTTCATCCATCTGTCCAGTGGTGAGAAGTTCCTTTCATTCATTTCCAAAGCCAATGTTTATTAAAGCAAGGTGATAGTGCCACTTTTTTTCCCCTCAAGTTTTTATTTCTGATAGGACGACAAGAAAAACAAGATCAATTTTACCAAGAGGCGCTGTGACTTCTTCCTCAGTTCATCGTGATTGCAAAGACCATTGAGGGTAACATGTCCGCTTGGCACCTTTTAAACAGGGATTGAATAATAACCTGCAATTCTTTATTTTCATCTTCACCACCTACTTGAGAAACCTTTCTATTGACAGTATTGCTAGGAAGATAATCACATGCCTTTTACTAGGCAAGCAGTTAACAGGAGAAAGTCGTCCTGGTAATACATTTTTTCAGCTGCTCCCCTTGCTAGGTTTCACAAGTCATCTCTAGCCCAGCCATTTGGGGTTTGTTCTTAAAAGACAAGATAAATGGTTAGGTCAGTGGTCACCGACTTATTGGTTCTCAAGAGAACAGGAAGAACCAAGACTGTGGTGTTGCTTGCATGGATCGTAACCACATGTGAAGGCCCAGCTCCCAAGAGAAAACCAACATTCCGCACATTCAGTGACACCTTATTTTTTTACCCCTAGACTTACCAACACTTTGATTCCCAAGTGGCTATCTCCCATGTTACTCCATTAGCATTCTTTGGATCCCCAAAAGCTGCCTACACTTGCAAAATGCATCAGTTCTGATCCATAAGTGCCTTCCAGTAAGCACTATAAGCAATTTTTACTCAAATTCTCTTAAGAAAGCATGAATATTCAATATTGTATTAAGAAAATATGTTTTTCCTTTCTCTGAATATTGTGGAAGAACTTTCTGATTTTTTGCAATCCTTTCCTGTAATAGTGCCTATTCTGAGCCACTGTTATACCATAATTTGAGAGGGACTTCAGGTCCATATGTTTTAAAATTAAAATTTTAAAATAAGTTCTCAAATGATTAAGTGACTAAGTAGATAGGCAGTCACGTTTGGATAGAGATCACCAAATTTACATATACCGGTTTTGTATGTGCTTAAGGTAGATGGCTTTGGTATTCTTTGTGCCCGGTGAATTAACATTCCAAATAAAGGAGAAAATTAAAAGAGTTGTTTTTCGGTAGAGGTTACTGGTGAAGGGAGAATGAAGTAGTGAAAAATGAAGTGCTGAAAGTGAATTCTGTATTTTTAAGAAGCTTTTTATTTTCTATCAAAAGATATCAGATCTCTTCTGTGTGTTTCCTGTTGCACTTAACGTGGGGTTTTTTCCTTTCTATTTATATTTAAAATTACCTGAGAGTAACAGTACAATATACAGAAAATTGAATACTATTGTTGTATCTTACTTATATAGCACAGTATAATACAATACTCTATCAAAGCAGTGCAGTAAAACTGAGAAAAATAAAAGCAGTCTATCAAATGCCGAAGTATTGGTAAATGAAAGGTAACAAAGTGACTATGAGTTACAGAAGGGATGAGGGAAAGAGCAATTCTGACATCAGCTGGGATGTTAATCGATGAGATTTTGAGATTATGAGGTTTATTGCTCCTCAAAAAGAAGAGTTCTGACAAAAGGAATAAGTTGAGGAATAATTTGTTATTGTATATATACCTAAAAATCTTTAGGAGCATTATTTATTCTAGCCCCTCAAAAATGCTTATTCCAACCATAGAAAGTCATACTGATATGAATAGCTCTAGAAAAGACTCTATTTTGTTTATTTTTTTCCTGTCACATTTGCATCAGTTGGAGATACTGTATCATCGTAACACAGGCAAATAGAACTATTATGGCCAAAGTCTGCAGCGTATACCCTATCTTACAGAAGGAGTGGGGTGAATAAAACTGAATTAACTGTAAATATAGGTTATGAACCTAGAGGTAATCAAAAAGAGCAATGGAAAAAAAATAAAAATATATTGGAGGTTAGACAAAATATGTAAATACTGGAATCTAAAAGTACAGAAACTTTTATTTTCAGAAGCAAAATACTAATTTTTGTCAGGTGCTTTTTATCTTGAATACTGAAAAATGTTCCAGAGAAGGAATTTCCCCTTCTTCCTCCAATCTAATTTATTAAATAAGTATTTAATGAATGAATTTGAATTATTGACTTCATTTTTACTCATAGTAGGAACTGAGACAAGCTGCTTAAACCCCTTTTTCCATCATATGCTTATTTTTACTAGAGACATATCATAAGTGGCCATAGGAAGGCTTATATAATTTGGGGTTTGTGATGTGTTATGACATTTCTTACTGTATTTAAGAGAAAAAAGTATTAAAATATTGTATTTGGTTAAAACTCTGAGTAACAGGAAACTTCTCCAATGTTTTCACTGTTGCCCACCAGATCAGTAGGGATTTTGTTATTCTGCAAAATCAGTGGTGATATCTTAGAGTGCATATTGTATCCTGGCAACTTAATCTCTGCTAGCTCAAAGGTACAAGGTAATATGAGCAGCATATTGCTTCTTTTTAATTTTTAGGAATATTTTACTAACTTTGACAAAATGATCACAATGAGTAGTGCAAGAGACTTTTGGCTATTGTACATAATTTTAGTAATTTTTTTTGTGAGTTTTAATGAATAACTGCTAACTACTTATTTTTCATTTAGACTGTAGTATGTCTTGATACTAGAATTATTAGAAGGAATTTTCTCATTAAAAGACCACTTATTAAATCATTTAAGACCTACAGGAGAGATTCCTAGTGCTCTTTCATTTTAGATTTTAGAGACTGGCACACTTTTTTGGAGTGGCAGCTGCTGTAAGAGATGTGAAAAATCCTGAGAGTGGAATCTAGGAGTGGAGGTCAATGAATGGAATTTAAGTTCATCCAAGTCCAAAATAGTGTACAATAAGTTTAATTCATCTTAAGAAAATGATGCTAGACAATTTATTTTTGTTACTCAAAAAATAAATATAAAAATTCCAAACCCACTTTTCTCTAGGTAAAGTAAATTGCAGTTCCCAAACATAAAAAAAAATAACATTACTAATGCAAATTAGGATAGTGAACTCTGGGCAAAAATTATTATTTTCTCTCTCTTTTTTAAAAAATTCATACAGTCAAGCTATGAGTGCAAACTGGGATGCCTCTTCCCATCCTTTTTTTTTGTACTCGGTTTTTGTACACAAATTGTTGTCAGCATACACTTTCAGAACCATATCAACAGAAGCATATTTGAAGCACTATAGACGCCCAATAGCATTTTGTTATCTGGGCAACTGCTGCACTTAAATCCTTCTATTATTGAAAAGGCCAATATCAGCAGGGCTAGTCAATGACAGAACTAGTTAGTGTTGCTAGCTAGTTAGGGGACACACTTTCTATGGTGGGACATATTGTTTTATAATATAACATAAGAAAGTCATGTAGGAATGGCTAACAAACTTAATTAAGTGCTTGAGCCTTGCTTTTGTTTTCCCAGTTCGGCTGCTGATGCAACTGATTTGCTTTAAATTATCCAGTCTTAACATTACCTGCATCTTAGTAAATTAACTGTTAGATCTGTATATTTTCCAAGATGTTGAAGTTAGATGTTCTTCTTCCCCATTCTTTGAGAGTTCTGCAGTTTTGACATGCATCAGATGACACTAGGTGGATGTTTGGAAAAAGGTTGTTAACTAGTGGAGAAAAAAATTTCTGTTAAAGACATGTGGTATACCTGTCACCCATTCCAGCTATCATACAGGTTGCATTGTAGTTCTGGATTTTGGGAGAGCAGCTTTCTCTTTAAACTAGGACAAGGGATTTTCAGACAGCTAGAGAAAAACTGATATAGCACAAGTGAGCACTGAATGGAAGATTCTTATGCAGGACTTTCTTAAGATGCGTTGAAGACCTTCTGTTATATAATGGATAAAATACCATATTTCTGATTTTCTGTTAAGTAAATAATTGACATTATTAAATATTATAGCATCTTCTTCCCTTTAAGTCGGAGTTTTGTCAGAGGTAAAAACTGGATTTTATGCAGTTCATTAAGCTTTTTACCAAGTCCTTAGAGGAGTAAGATTACCAAAACAATTTGGTTTAATTTGACCACATCTAAGAAATACAAAGTAAGAAATACAAAGATATTCACAGTGGAGGTTTCTGTCTGTTTATTGTGGTCATTATGCTTATTGTCTTGCAAAATTAATCACATGTTAGGAAGATGTGTGCTTTAACTCTAGAACCTGGCTGTCAATATTTCCTTTGTTGACCTTGAGGAATCCTGTAGACATAAAGTGGGCTGGAAGAGTTGGTGTTCAGGGCTAAAGAATTAAAAATTCCTTTGGTGAATAGGCTCCTTTGGTGAAGAACCATACAACACGATAGTTTATCTGAAACACTTAAAAATGACTGTAAATAAGAATTAACCACAAAGAAAGTCAATTTTATATTGTCTCAAACTAAAGTAACAAGAGTAGATTCTTTATCTCGGACTTTTAGAGTCTAGAAGGAGGATCATATGAATTGCCAGAATTTGCCATGGCAATGTTGAAATAGAAAGTGTTTGAGCTCTATGCAGTATTAAACACAATTTAAAATGTTTTACTCTTCTTGAGGTACTAATTCAAAGCATCTACTCTGTATACTACCTATTCTATAGAACATGCTAAACAAATTTGCATATTGTTCTCCAGCAGGAGTCCCAAATGTAAACTTTTTTACAGTTGTTATTGCTGTTTTAAGATATTCAGTTATCCTGAAATTCTGACAGCTTGCAATCTTTTCGTCAGAATTATTTTAGTTATTACATCAGCTAAGTTCCATCTGGAAATCACAATCAAGTATGCATGTTACTATGGGAACTATTTGTTCCTTATATGGATTTCTTATATATGAGGAAATAAAATAATTTATTATTTTCTATCTACGAAGACAAACGTGTCTTATCTATCTTACGGGGAGAATATCTTTGCTTTTATATATTCTTCAGCTTTTAAAAAATGGTGTAAAGGCTAGCTATATCTATAAAACATCTGTCTTCTGAAATAAAGTTGCATTATTTGTGTGTCTGTGGAAGGGCAGCCACAAACCATTAACTATTGTCTTCTAGCTGTCTGTTAAGAAACTTCCGATATAATTACCTAGGTTTTGAGGGAATCTGTTAGAGGTTTTCTACTTACAGAATTTTATCACAAGGTTCACTGATATTCCTGCTTGGGTTTAATCTTCCTGAGAAATGCTTATACAAACATTGACACTTAAATTTGAAATAGGTTAAAAGCCTTGCCGTGGGCAGTGTGATGGGTAGTGTGATTGGATTTACCAATAATTGTTCACTTTCCATCACAAGTACTGCCACAGTACCACTGTTTTAACCTGAATGAGCATGCTTCTGACTTATTGAAGTGCCACACAGAAATAACAGTTGCTTCTCATAAAGTCAACCACAGAATGAAAATGTAGCCTGAGGTTATTGTTATTGCTGTTTTAAAATTACAGACCCTAGATTTACTTGTTAAGACTTGATATTTGCATTTCTCTGTAATAAAAAGGATGTTTATTTGATGTCTTTTAAATGGCTGTGCTGCTCATTTCCATGAAATTTGGCAATATAAGCATGCATTTGTAAAGCAAAATGGGAACTGGAAAACCATCCATTGGAAATGGCATCACAAACACATGATTTCTTTTTTCATTTATTTTATTGCCACTTATTTTGGCACTTTTTTTAAATTCTGCCCATTCTTGTTCCATATACATTTATTTCTGTCAAGGCAAGAATGCCTTCAACTGAGTGGGTCAGTAATCAATTATTTTTAAAAGGATTTTAACACCTCCTATGAGTTAGTAAATGTGAGATTAGGTAGAAGTGATGTGTGTCAAACACTTGTTGGGACTGACTGAAGTTAATTCAGTGTATTTGAGGTCATTCGTACCTGAGCTTCCTCTTACTTTTAGCAATTCCAGATTTTTATGAAATTTGCAGATGTAGGATTATGGAACTGTAATGGAAAACACAAAAAATAACAGAGCATGGAATAGCTCCTCCTTTCTGTTCTAGGAGTATACCACTGTATTTTTTAAGAGTATATAACAACTATAACAGGTCCCTAAGCTTCAATTCACAGGATGCTGGGATAATACATTGAGGAAGATTCATGATTTATATATATGTCCTGTTACCCTCTTATCTCTTCATCTGATCTTGGCCATTGACAGAAGATGTGTACTAAGCTAAATGTCTTTTCAGTTCACATACGGTGACTGTTTTATGTTCTTAACATATATCTGTAGAAAGACAGCTTTATAAACTGTGTAACATGATGGTAAAATAGTTTCGATAGCAAGCATCTGACATTTCTACCTCTCTTTATAATAACAATAATAAAAAAAAAGTTAAATAAATGGTTCTAAGGACAAAAAAAAACCCCAACAAAACAACAACAACAAACACCCAGAGAAATACAAAACAGAATCCCATTAAAATGAAGACCACTAGTTTAGTCCAGTTATTTATGGCACTTGTACCCCACATAAATATTAACCTGTCAGGTAATAAAACATGCTGAATAGACCTACATTAATGTCCCAGTGTCATTGTTTTAATATCTGTGGAGGCATGTTATTTCTAATAAAATGATTTCTTGAAGAAGTAGTTGACAGAATAGATTTCTTTAATGGTGCCCGGGAAAAAGAAGAATTTGACAACTTAACAAGTTATTTCCAAATATATTACCAAAAGAAAACACATCTTCTTAACAGTATTATTTTTAACAATTTTGTGTTGGAGGTCACAGCCAACTTGCTGAATGTAAATTTTATGTTAGAACAGAGTATTCCTAAGTAAACAAAAATTTTAATTGATTGTATGTTTAGGGAATAGGATATTTATGCTAATATTTCAGTAGCAAACTTATGCCTCATATAACCAAATGAAGGCTAGGATTTCTGCAAAGAAAGGCAACAGTATCCCGGGCTGTGTGAAGAGGGATGGAGCTAGAAGATCAAGGCAGGAATTATTCCTCCTGTGGTCAGGGCTAGTTACTGATTACAGTTTTGGTCACTCCAATACCGTAAAAATGTAGATAAAATGATAGGAGTTGAGAGAAGGGCACTGAGGCGGTGGGTCTGGAGCCATTCCTCTGTGAGAAGAGGCTGTGGGACTGGGTGTGGTTCAGCCAGGAGACGAGACGGCTTCAGGGGCATCCAATGGCATCACCACCACCCATAGGAGGGATGGAGGAAACAACCGGTCTGTTCACAGCTTTGCATGGTGGGAGGGCAAGAGGCAGCAGCAGAAGCAGAGGCTCAGACTGGAGATAAGGAAAAGCCGTGTCCCCACAAGGACAACCAAGTTATGCGACCAGGGCCCAGGGAGGTTGGATCATCTCTGTCCTTGGAGGTTTCATGCCCTGGCTAGATGAAGCCCTGAGTAGCCCTGTCTGAACCCATGGCTGAGCCTGCTCTGGGCAGGGGCTGGGGCTGGAGACCTCCCCAGGTCCCTGCCAGAATGAGTGAGCCCCTGATTATGTAGTTTAGAGGGAAACACATTTCACAACTAAACTGCTTCTCCAAGAGTGTTCATAGGCCAGTATTACTGCCAGGGCTCCTCTCTGTTTCTTGACTTTCATTAGTTAAAATCAGAATCTCAATATAGACGTGCAATTCCATTTTATGAGGCTGACATGGTATGTGTTCTGTTTCAGGAACTTGGTATGATGTTAATTTCAAAGTTCTCATAAGCAAAACGGATTTTAAAAGAGATGGTATTATTTAAAAAGAGATGGTGGTGTTGCTGCTGAGTAGACTGGTTTCAGTCTTGAGAGTTAGGAACTTCTTCATTACTGTA
Source organism: Ardeotis arabs (assembly GCA_011801015.1). Classification (NCBI taxonomy): domain Eukaryota; kingdom Metazoa; phylum Chordata; class Aves; order Otidiformes; family Otididae; genus Ardeotis; species Ardeotis arabs. The sequence goes on along the minus strand of JAAGAY010004365.1, from coordinate 108,360 downwards.
ATTAGCAATACAGCAAAAGAAAAAATGAAAATTTTTTAAAAAAATCTACACCCTGCTGCATTTGACAAAGAGGAAGAAGGTGGGGGGTTTTTTTTTGTCAATATATTACTTACAATGATTTACAAACAAGTAAGACGGCTTTAAAATGTGTTTAACTTTTTGAAGTCATTATTATCAAGCATTCAAATTTGTTTCTCGGTTACCTATTACATAAAGAAGTTATAAAGAAGCTGGAATATCTTTACATGGCATACTAAATGTACAGAGGACTCAAATCTATTGTTACACTGACAAAGTGTCATTTTGGAGAAAGTCTGTAGCTGTTACACACTTTCTCCCTTTCAAAGCTTGATTTTTAAAGAGTGCCGAATATAACCGTACTCAGTGTAAGAAAGTAAAATGAGAGTATTGAAGACAAAAGTAGAAAAATTATTTAGAGATTACAAACTTTTTCAGCTATTTTCTTATCTGTCATAGCATCTCAGTGAATCTGCCTTTGACGTGTTATAGGTTATTGAATTTTTATGTTCAAACAAGACAGCAGATGACTTTGATTTCACCACAATACTTGCTATGCACATCTTTTTTAAGGAAAGCTAGAACTGACCTATTCAACATAAGCACGATTGTTCTAGTAGATGAGTCCAGCAGTAGCTGTAGACTTCATTGTTTATAGTACATTTAGAGTACTGCACTGGAACTTAAGTTGAAATTGTTTGTTCTCTTGACAAACAACATTTAGACCTACTAAAATGTTTCTTCCAGCTTGTAAAACTGTACCATACTATTCTGAGAAACAAAAGGCTTGAGAGAAAGCTACAAAACCAAGAATGTGCCAACAAGTTCTTCTTCTATGTAATGAAATTCCCCTAGTGGAGTCCAGATACACAGTGTTTCTGACTGCCGGTATTTGCATTTTTATATGCAGATTTACATTTATAGCCATACATTTCTTTAATTGCTGTCATCCAAAGAAACTAATCAATTGGAGTAGCACTTTTTTTTAAACTCATTGTCAGGCAAGTATACACAATTCAGTGGAGTAAGTTACCAAAACAGGGGAGAGAGCGAGTCAGAAAATATTCATATTTTATAGATCTTTTACCTTATACATTTCTTTTGTGGAAAGAGACTTAAAAACAATGTAAAAGTACTAGTGGCTAAAAGAATAGCTCACATGGTTATACTGCACAAGATATTTAGCACTTAAGTTTTGCTTAAACTTTTATGTGAGATGTGCTTTACAGACCTGATGATAATAGTTGCTCCTGGAAGAGATTACGATTTTTAAAATGTGTATGTATTAGCTTGATAGTTTGTAACTAGGTAATTTTTTCACATTAGACTTCTGTTTATATATTTAAATGCTGTAGGGGAAAAGAAGAAGACATTAAAGACACTCAGGTAAATTCTAGTCCTACTTCACAAAAGAAAAAAAAAAAAAGAGGATTTGAAGAACTGAAGAATCACTAAACAGCTGGTCCAGATTTTGCCCCTGTGATCAGAGAGTGAAGACTGCATCTTCAGTGATGAAGCATTATTTAAAAGCAAAAAGATAACAGTGTCTAGGCTTTCCTCTTCTTACCTGAACATCCCTGGTCTCTAACCAATGTTTCATATGAAAGTACATTTGTCAGTACATTTGAACATTTAACACAATTTTTAAAAAATGTTACGGTAAGCAATATAATCTCATTCCCCAGTAACAGAAGCATAGTTCTAAGTTTCATAACAGTTAGCTGAAAGTACAGACTAATTTATAAGAAGGACTAGCATATCAAGCAAGACAAGAGTGTTGCTGACTGAAGTTCAGTATTTTGTAAAGTTCTAAAATGAGTAAATTTGATAAGGATTTCCAAGTCCACAATATACGATATATCTGCCTGAGTTAACCTAACATGTTAAACATGCAGAAGAATAGAGAAAAAAAAAATTGCACTTCATTTAGCTGTTTCTTTATAATTGTAAATATTCTCCTTATTTATTAAATTCCTGTATGAAGAACAGAATAAGATTGATATCAACAGCCATGTAGAAAACAACTACTGTGAAAATAATCTTCAAATTGGTAATTTTTAACTAAAGCATGTACCATGCTGTCCCTTACTTTCTTTGAGAAGGTCTGCCATATTTTCAGAATAAGTAACAGAAACCAGAAATCTTTGCAGGCTCTTCTGGTTAACAACACAGCCTTACAGGAACTACAGATTTGGGACAAACATCTTAGTAAATGTTTAGGTAAAATTTTCTAGAATTATTTATTGAATGAACATACCAGTGAAGTTTTTTCCTAGTGTATGAAAGGGAAAGTTTAAAAATCCTCATTAACATAACTTAAGTTTTTAGTGGATATTATTTTGACTTACTGTGTTGGATGAACCTCTAACTTTGTACATCATACAAGAGAGGCGTTTGATACCATATAGAGTTAAATCTGGTCGTGTGACAATAACCTTATATTCTAAATTACCTTTCCTTTTTCTGTGCAGAATGCTTTGTATGTCCTAATTACTTTTAAACTCTACTGATCAACATTTCTGCCTAGATATTTTAATCTTCCTCACACTCAAAAAAAATAGGTTTTTTTATTTTTATAAATAAATTCAAATTATTTATAAATAGTAAGTATATAAATAATATATAATATTTATTTTAAACATCATAAATTAATAATACATAATTTTTATCTTTAGAAATTTGAAGCATAGCATAAAGCCAGCATGCTTCACAGGCAGCTACACAGAAGGTCTTAACATTATATATATATGAAGTATCTGTTTACTATGGGGACTAGTTAACTCAGAAGTGTGTTCTATCAACCTGATGGTCTTAATATTCTCCCATAAGAATTCATTCAATCAATAGGCATTTGCAGAAGTCTCTAGATTTGAACAAGACTGACTCTTTTGCAACATTGCAAGAAGAAAAACTCTGCTCTGGTTTCATTACTACATAATATAAAAATTAAAAACCCATAAAGTTAGATGATAGATGTGTATCTACCTACAGTTAAAGGCTGACTGGTTATCCTCCAATGTACTCTATTAAGAAAAATGAATGAGATATCACTGGCAACACACAGAGCAATCAGACTCTACATTTTCTTTGTCTTACACAAATGAATTACAATGCTTTGCTTCCGAGAATTCTTCCTGTACTTCAGTATGAAGAAAAATGTGGATACAGTTATTGGATACAACAATGATAGGCACCAGATATCCTTTGGACCAGCCTGTCTTTTGATTTATTAATAAAGATGACATTTTGTTACTAGCAGAATGCTTTATTACTTAACAGTGTTAGTATGAGCCTCTGCCAGTCTTTATCTCTTTCTTTGTGTCCTTGCCCAGTCTGTTCTTGGTATGTGTTCTCATATTATTTAAAATAATCATGAAGACGCCTGCCCAGATTTCTGCCAGCTTTGACTTTGTTCCATCTGTCCAATTCCACTACCATTTAAAATATTCCATTATAGATTTTGGTGTTTTATTACTATATGTGGAGCCTGTAACAACTATTCTCAAATTAAATAAGCACTTGGAAAAGTGTCCATCAGTCAAAAAAACCCCATCCTTCCTGCCTAAGTCAATTTTATGATCTTGGTGTTATCACAACACCATCCAAATTGTTCATCTTGTCCAAGAAGTGGGAAATGGCAGTGTGCCATAACTTCAAGGGCTGATTAACCATTGCCAAGGCCTTAGATGCCAAAGCCTTAGATGCCAAGGTCTACAAGGGTCTTGGAAGTCATCCAAGCTTGATTTTTTCTTGAAAATAACTGTTCCTCAGGTAAACTGGTTGCCATTCTGTTGTGATGAAAACATTCTTTTAGCATTGAATCTCCCTTTTCTAAAGATGCATTGGATAGTTTCAGAGTATTAGCATAAAGTTTATTTTGCTGGTTTTTTGTTCCTTTTATCATGTTCCCTGTCTTTTCTCACACAATTACTGCTGTCACATAACAAGAAAAATAAAACATATTAGCTTTGTATTTTCTAGCAAGTAGCAGGTCCCTGGCTGCCTACTGCATTGTGTCCCATTTCAGTTGTGCTGGCTGTTGTCTCTACTTTGATTTCAGAAACAAATACATGAGGTAAACACAAAGAACTTGTGAGCTGGGATTTTTTTCTGTTTGTTCATTTGCCCATCACATTGCTCGGGTTGGTGCAGTAAAAACAACTGTTCTTGAAATAATTTGCGTTTTTTTTTCATAAAGTTTCTAAGTCTACAAAGTGAGAGAATCTCTTTTACAGTGATCTTTGTAGACAAATGTTATTAGAACTACTATGGACAGAAAGTATAATTTTGTGACATTCTAAAGCAGAGTTACCACGCTGATCTGAATGACTTAAGCCCTGTCTTTCTATTTACTGTGGTTGAATTAACTTTTATAGATTGAAACTGAGGAAAAAAAAAAAAAGAGCTAAAATTGTGGTTAAAATGATGACTTAGTAGTCCAAAATTAAACTACATTGTACCCTCTGGGTCAAAAAGATGTATTATAAGAACAATTCTAACCTTTGTGATTTCAGTGATGTTGATCTTTAAAATTACCTTTCATATCTTTGTTGTGCAGCATCTGGTTCTGGTTCTGGTTCAGTGAAATATGCTAAATCAAAGTGTTAGGCCTTCGAGTCCTAAAATTATACTGATATTTTGGGACATATTCAGCAGTATTTAATTTTATATTTCAGTCTTATACTAGCTGACCATTTCAAGCTAGCATAAAAGAAGAGTTTATTCTGCTGTCTGTATATCTTAATACACCTGTTCTGTGTAATTATTTTTGAAATGTTTTGTACAGCATGGGTCTGTAGGGACTTCTGAAATAATCCTGTTCTTGTCTCTCATTAAGGACAGGGAACTTGCTCTGAAGCATACAGAGAAAGAAAAAAATATATATAGGGAAACAGGAGAACATAATTAAATGATTTAGAGATAATGATGACACTGAAGTACAGCCACACCCACACAGGACGTCATGGAAAACAGCTAGCCATGAGAGTTATCAGTGAAATAAACAGTTTTACATGTTTCTTGTTAGAAGCTGAGTAATGGTGAGTTTTGTGTTTTATTTTTTTTTATGAGAAACCTAAGCAAACATACAGACAGCAGTTAAGAATTGTTTATCATGGCAGATTGGATTAGAAATTGTCATCGTTCAGCCACACTTGGGACAAAGCTACACGGTCTCTCACTCACTCTCCCCACGCTCCGAGGGAATGGGGAAGAGATAATTTTACAGAAAGCTTGAAGTTTGAGATAAGGACAGGGAGACATTGTTCAAGTTACTATTACAGGCAAAATAGGCTCAACTTGTGGAAAACTATTTCAGTTTACTAATAATAAAACCAAAGCAGGATAATGAGAGAGAGAGGAACAAAACCACCCGTCCCCCACCTCTCCCTTCTTCCTGGGCTTAACTTCATTTTGTATTATCTCCACCTCCTTCTCCCTCACAGAGTGGCACAGGGGAAGGAGGGAATGGGGGTTATCGTCAGTTCATCACATGTTTTCTGACGCCCCTTTTCTCCTCTGGGGAAGGACTCCTCACATTCCTCCCCTGCTCCAGTATGGAGTCCCTCCCATGGGCTACAGTCCTTCATGAACTGCTCTGGGGTGGGGTCCTTTTCACAGGGTGCAGTCCCTCCAGAACAGCTGCCCCAGCGTGGGCCCTCCATGGGCCACAGCCTTGTTCAGGCACCTGCCTGCCCCAGTGTGGGGTCCTCCATGGGCTGCAGGTGAATCTCTGCTCCTGCATGGACCTCCATGGGCTGCAGGAGAACAGCCTCCTTCACCACGAGCTCCACCACGGGCTGCAGGGGAATCTCTGCCAGGAGCAACTTTACTCCTCCCCCTCCTTCTTCACTGACCTTGGCATCTGCAGCCATTCCTCTCACAAGAAATTCTTCACAATCAGCCTCAGGCAGAAGCCTCTCAGGTTCTTTTAACATCTCCTTTCTTCACTTCTCTCAGCAGGGTTAAGCTGTTCAGGCCAAGTCGGGCCCAGACAGCCGCCCGGCAGGAGGCCAGATGGTGAGGACCACAAAGCTCGCACCTCCCCCTTTCTGCTCATCTTCTTTTTTTTTTTTTTTCCTTTTAATTTTCCCCTTCTTAAATACATTTTCATAGAGGTGTTATCACTATAACCAATTGGCTTCACCGTGGCCAGCAGCAGGTCCACCCTAGACCCAGCCAAGTCCACCAAAGGGGAAACTTCTAGCAGCTTCTTGCAGAAGCCACTACTGTAGCCTCCACCACTACACAAAACTGACACAGAAATTAAAGTGTGTAATTTCTAAGGGTAGTTCATAGCAATGTTGAAGTACTCATACAAGTAGTATTCTCTGATAACCTATATTTCTAAGCATGGAATGTAGAGTTTATAAAATTTTAATGAAATTATGCTTTCATTTACAGTAAGAAAATTGGCCACTACATTTAGTAACATAAAGAACAAAAATTATTTTATTTACATGGTGAAAATTATTTGTTTCAAACTAGTATGTGAAATTAGTCTCTTTCATTATATATTGTCTGACTTTCTACTTTATTTGAGCACAAGCAGGAGGAGAAGTCCATCAAACACAATACAGTTTTGAATGCTTGCTCAAGTTACAGATCTATCAGTTTGGGTGTTGCTTTACCCAGGACTGTAGATTGTTAACTTCTTTATGAGCAATGCTTGGGCAAATACAGTGTCCATGGAAACAGTAACACCTCAGAGAGGAGGAATTAATTAATCTAAATTGAAAGGAGATGAAAAATTAGGCAAGATGGAAAACATGTGAAGATAGAATGCAAATTCTCAGTAAAAATCAATAAAAGTATCTTAAGTGATGTCGTGGTTTAGCACCAGCCGACAACTAAGTACCACGTGGCTGCTTGGTCACTCCTCCCCTCCCAATCGTATGGGGAGGCAAATCGAGAAGAAGAAAGGCAAAACTCATGGTTTGAGATAAAAACAGTTTAACAGGACAGAAAAGAAGATAAAACAATAACAATAATAGAATATACTAAGCACGTGATTTACACTACAATTATCGCCCAGATGCCCAGCATGCTCCTGGGCAGGGATCTCACCCCTCGGTGTCATCTCCACTTTATATACTGAAAATGACATCATATGGCATCAAATATCCCTTTGGCCAATTTGGGTCAGCTGTCCTGCCTATGTCCTGTCCCAGCTTCTTGTGAAAATTAACTCTATCCCAGCCAGAACCAGGGCAAGTGAAAAGGCAAAAACAAAATAGCAGCTGCAGAGACTCAGTACAACATTAAGTCTGATTGTATCTGGCATAGAACATACCTATGATCAGTTTATCTAGTATAATGAATTTTCTGCAATGCGCATGTAGTTAATTACCAAACACATACAGGCATACATAATAAAACTGTAATTAGCTATTTATTCTAAAAAATATATAAAAACTTGGGGTTATTTCTAGAAATCTTCTAAGGAGGTACAAAACAGAAAAGTTAACCAGCCTAATACTTAGAGGTCTAATATGATCTAAAATTGAACAAGGACTCTTAGTACCTCATCTTTATATGTGATGTGGGGTGTTACTGCTGTTGGAGAGCTGCTTAGTGCCATGAAGCTATAGGAAGTGTATTCTCTTCTTGATGCCAATAAATGACAGATATTAAATGTATGTACATTGTATGTATATCAAATATGTGCTGTAGGAAAAAGATCTGGATGATTTGTTGTCCTAATAAATGTGAGTTGTCAGACTCCCTCACAGCCTTTTGAGGCTTCTAGTATCAGGTGAATTGGTAATGTTCCTTTCTTTTCCTAAATATACAGTTATTCTCATCATTCACAGAAAGAAAAAAAAACCCAAGCATCTCAGTCTTCATAAAGATTAACAGTTAAATCATTACTACATTGTCTTCTGAATTGTAGAGCTCTGTTTCCAGGTCAGATAAACGTATTCTAGCTATTTCACATGCATAAGTACTATGTGTAAGTGCTAGCATCTGTATTTCTTCCTGCCAGAGAGATGTCAGTATCCAGGAATGCAAGTGAAGCACATCCAAAGAATTGTTTCCTTGAAAAAAAACAACAAACCAAACAGAAAAAACTCCAAGAAAACAAAACCGAGCAACAAGGGAGAAATATTTTCTTTATATTCTTACTTTTGGTATTACCAATACAGTTCGCTTTTAAGATAGACTGTAATTAATGGAAGTTTTTGCCCTTATAGGACTTTCATCATTTCTCTGTAACAGCTGTTTCACAACAGTAGTTGCAAAAACTATGATCAGTTTACAAATTAAATGTTTCATGACTGCTTTGCAAACAACTCCTTTCATATTATTAGTGAATCTTCCCAACATGAAGCTTTGATTTATGGATGACAGAATAAAACAAACAACAAAAAATCAAAGGCTGCTTTACTGGTTTTGTGATTCATTTTAAGGTACGATACCATGAAAAGCTCCATCTTAGGACAAAAAAAAATAAAGTTGTGGATTTTCTAGAGGCCTGTGAATGTGTCAGTAAGAATTTCAGATACCAAAACTGCTAGTAATATCAGCTTCTTTCTCATTGTATGGATAGAAGCTGTCATGTGGGGCAATATGAACAACATGGAGTGCTCCTTTTTGTATTTAGAGCATGACTAGACAATTGAGGAAAGTAGCTGATGACATATGCACTGAAGATGCAGCTGATGATGCACGGCATTTCATTTCAGCCTTTGCACTGATAAGTTTTTGACTAGTGTGTTGAGAAAGTAGCCCTGCTCAACCTTCTTTTTAAATCTGAACTTAATGAGTTGTCTGGGGACTGTATGAGAAAGCCAGAGGGACCTAGATGAGAAGTAGGATGAATAAAGTGACCGTGAGTCTTTTCTCTTAAATAAGTTTGAGTCTATTAACAGCCATTGTAACAGTGCTATATCTTGGTCTTTTGCACATCTTAAACTATACTACTCGTCAGTGTAGGGCATAAACCTTACATATCCTTAGCTCCCAAATGCAATATTGTTACGTAAAATGTCCAGGTGACTTTAATCTAACTAGTTTAAAGGAAAAAATACAAAGTACTTTCACAATGGTAGCTATCTAATTACTCAAGTATAATAATTACATTTTATAATTATTCTGATGGTAAAGGTTGCCATTTAAATGTAAAACTTGATAGGAAAATAATTCAGAATTGTCTTTGACTTCATGTTTTTTTCTTCCTTATATCAGTGTATTTTCTGAAGTATAGGTTTCAGAGGTTGGCAGATAGGCTGACAGGGCTGAGATCATAAATGACGTAGTTACAATACTGTTGACTTTCGTGAATTTAATGTACGTAATAAAATTTAAAACATAAATGCTAAGTAACTTGAACACAACATTGTTAGGGTTATCAGAATGCATTTTAGACACAGAAATACTAAGGAAAACAGTTCTGTAAAAACAATGTAATTATTGGATGAAGGTATTTCTAAGCTTCATCTATTTATTTTTGTTCTTTGAAATATGGTAGTTCAGGTATGTACTGTATTGATTTTTCTTGCTACACTATCCTCTTTCCATTACAAGGAACTGTTTGTAGCTATCCAGATAAGGAAGGCTTCAATGAACATGTGAATAGAAATAGAAATATAGAAATAGAAAATACTTGCAAAATTTATGCAGGTAAGAATGTGATTAGGAAGATTGTAAATTATGCCAGCTTAACTGAAAGTACTGAAAAACACCTTTGTGAAATAAAATTTTGAGTTTGAAGACTTTGTTTCATTTTCCAAGTTAGGTTTACAATTCTAGTGCTAGCTAAAATTTAGGAACATCCTTTTTGCTACAATCCAGCAAAATCTGTCTGTGATTCTTCCCCTATGCAATCCAAGCTAGTCTTATTCATAACTTGTTGGTTATATCTTCACTCATGTTTCATAATGTTATTTCATTAAAAATATACACATATATGCAACAAAGAAGGAGGCTCGGCAGCTTTGTGAATGTAATTGTAAGAAAGGCATGAGAGAGTATCACTGTTAACAAAAGTGTTGGGTACTGTCATTTTGAAGATTTTCTGTCAGCAAGTTAAAACCAAACTATAAAGTCTTAATCAGCAACCACTGAAGTCAGTGATGTGGTCATCAACAAACAGACTGATAAGATATCAGTCAGTACTAGATACAATTTCTTTATTTCCTAGTTTAATACTGATATTGACATGAGGATTCAGTAGAACAGAACTAAAAGTTTGGAGAGTTTTGTGCTTAAAAATATCTCATTTAATATATTTGAAAAAACATTTGAACTGTGCAGGAAGCCTAAGTCTTATATATTACTAGACTTAGGAGTGAAAAAGCCTTTTATGGAAGTGCTAGAGAGAGTGTAATCCTCTGTTTTTAATCATAAGCAGACAGTGGGATATTACTAGACATATCTCTATTTTACAGCTAAACTTTTCATCCTTATTCTAAAAAGGACAAAAAAGATGCAATGAAAAAACCTAAAATATTTTAAAAAGCTTTGTATTTGATCTTATCCACAACACTGTACAAAGTCAGGCTAGTTAAAAATGTTGACCTCAGCTATATCTCATAGTAAATTAGAAATTTTATTGATAGCAGTAAAACCTTTGTTGTCTAGGACTATTCCACACAGGGCTAATAACTGTTCCATGGTCGGTGGAACATCTAACATCTAACTCTGTAGATACTGTATCATATCGGCATGCATTATTCTGAGTATTCTTTGGCAGTCTGGTTCTTTTACATTACAAAATTATTGTTAAAAAAAAAAAGGATTTAAGAGTCATAGAGAAATTACAGCATTTCTCTAAATTTATCTAGAAAATTTGATGAAAAAATCTCCCTTATAGGTGCGGGAGGAAGACAGGAGATGAGAGGACATTTCTATGGCATTGCTTACCTGTGAAAAAGGACTAGCATAATCAAATAGTTTGTAATCCTGAAGGGAAGGAGAAGGGCGGAGTTGCTTAGATGAAAGTTCTACACATAGAAACATCATATGTATTGCTGAGAGATGTGTGGTTGTATGGGTCATGGTATGAAACAGGAATAAACTCTAAATTTAAAAGCACCAGAGGACTTTTTTAGATTGTAATCAGCATATTGAGTAGCTGTTTCTAGCCTGTATGCATTTTCATATAGATACCATTCATGCTTATAAAAAAAAAGCTTCTTCTAAAGAATTGCTTACTGTAAGCATATAAAAATAAGTTTCTGCTGTCACCTTTCTCTTGTCTTGGAAATCTGGTTTTCTCCATCCTATATGGTATCCTGGGAGCAGCTCTGCGCGTGAGAGGTGAGGTGGTTATTTGGTATACTTGCATTTTTTTCAAAATGAAATATTTTCTTATTACAGAAGAAATCTTAATATAGTAGTAAAATGCATACTTTAAGATGAAGATGACTTTGGACAATGCATTCTTTGATATTCTCTAGTATGCATTGATTACATCATAGGTGTCAAGTTATGTCTAAGCTAAGATGGTGATGTAGCATATTTAGAAACAGAGTGAGTTTGCTTACTATAAAGTGTGTTTTTGTGGACTGCAGAAGCAGCTGTAACCTGTGAGGAATTCCTTTCTTGATTTGCATTGTTATTGAGTTATTATACTATGGTTTATATTTCTCATAGTTGGTTTTTATGTGCTTTGTAACTTGGTTTGTGAAGTAAAGGGGTTTTGTTTGGTTTTGTTATGTTTCTGAACTATACTTTGAATTTCTTTCTGTTCCAGTGGAGGGATGTGAGTAACTTCTATTAAGATACAAGTTTTCTTTCTAGGGAGTACATCATAATGAGATTCATTCCGAGGATGTATTAAAGGAGTGTTACATTTATAGATGTTATTAACTATACTCACAAATCAAAAATAACAGAGTGAAGAACATGAAAGGCATGGAAAATGCATTACTTACTTAGTCTCTCAAGTTTTTATGTTATTAACAGTATTTCTACACTTTTAATAGAAAAAGAAATGCTGAAGTTAACAAAACATACAAACATGTCTTGGTGTAAGTCTCACCATTATCTTTTGCTCCCAGGCAATCCAGAAGCATGTTTGGGCCACTATATATGTTCTTTTGGTGAATTTGCTTTTTCTCAGACAAAGAATTGTAAAATATGATTAGTTTAAGTTCAAATGAATTCTATCAGTGTTTTCCTAGGTCACCATTTTCTACTTTATCTATAGACTTTTGAAAAGACTTAGACTTTCAAAAGAAGGGTCAGGGTCTTATGTGTGAAAAGAATATTGTATGTAAAGACAAGATTTTATCATAGAATCATAGAATCATAGAATGGTTAGGGTTGGAAGGGACCTTTAAAAGTAATCTAGTCCAACTCCCCCTGCAAGGAGCAGGGACATCCCCAACCAGATCAGGTTGCTCAGAGCCCTGTCCAGCCTGACCTTGAATGCCTTCAGGGATGGGGTATCCACAGCTTCTCTGGGCAACCTCTTCCAGTGCTTCACCACTTTCATCATAATTTTTTTCCCTGTATGTCTAGTATAAATCTACACTCTTTTAGTTTAAAACCATGACCTCTTGTCCTATCACAACAGGTCCTGTTAAAAAGTTTCTCCCCATCTTTCTTATAGGCCCCCTTTAAGTACTGGAAGACCACTATAAGGTCTCCCCAGAGCCTTCTCTTCTTCAGGCTAAACAACCCCAACTCTCTCAGCCTGTCCTCATAGGAGAGGTGCTCCAGCCCTCCGATCATTTTTGTGGCCCTTCTCTGGACTCGCTCCAACAGACCCATGTCTTTCCTGTACTGGGAGCTGCAGAGCTAGATGCGGTACTTCACATGGAGTCTCACGAGAGTGGAGTAGAGGGGCAGAATAACCTCCCTCGACTTCTGGCCATGCTTTTTTTGGATGCAGCCCAGGATACAATTGGCCTTCTGGGCTGTAACCGCACATTGACAGCTAATGTCCAGCTTTTCATCCATCAGTACCCCCAAGCCTTTCTCGGCAGGGCTGCTCTCAATCCCTTCATCCCTCAGCCTTGGTTGATACTGGAGGTTTCCCTGACCCTTGGCTTGTTGAACTTCATAAGGTTTGCATAAGCCCACCTTTCCAGCCTGTCAAGGTCCTTCTGGATGGCATCCCTTCCCTCCAGTGTGTCGACTGCACCACATAATTTGGTGTCATTGGTGAATTTGCTGAGGGTGCACTCAATCCCACTGTCTATGTCATTGTTGAAGATATTAAATAGTACTGGTCCCAGAAAAGACCCTTGAGGGACACCACATAATGTTAGTATAATTTAAATTATAATCGTATAATCAAACAAATATTAATAGTGGAAAACTAGCTATTACATAACAGAATGAAAAAAAAAAGTACAAAAGAAGTGTACAAAAGAAGTTTAAAAAATAATAATACAGTTAAATTTGTTATACAAACACAAAGGTGTTTCCACCTTTGTCTGGTATTGTGCTGATATTTCCAGTTCTCCTCTTGGATCTTGAGGTCGATGGCTTGTATACAAGCCAAGTCTGAGAAAGGCGATGTTGTTGATCCTTCTTTCTCCCTCTAGGATCCACCTGAGGTCATTTATATATGTCCACTAGCACACTTTTACATTAGTCTGCAATTTCATGTAACATCTGATTTTATTATTTACCGTGCCTTTTATGTATGTCAGGTGCTATTTCCCTTTTCACCTTTTTACCCAACTGCAGGCCTGCAGTTCTTTAACTGAGTGCTGGAACATTGTGGAGTATGCAGTGGCAGGCTGGGCCTCCTTTTTGACAGTCCTGTGTCTGTGCTCATCTGCAGCACCTCTCCACGTCCCAAAGCCTCTGCTGTCCAACCAAGCTTGCATTTTGCTCCATATACCATTGCATGCGAGTCATAAATTCCTCATTCAGCACAAAGTAGCCTCTTGTTATGACTTTATATAAAAACTACAGCTGTAACATTCGAAGGTAAGCAAAAGGAAACAAAATTAGTGATAGCCATCTGTCAGTCATCAGAAGAAAAATTGCGGTCACAGTTAAACCAAGTAAAAATGAAGCGGTAGGCATGTTCAGGCAGAGCAAGCCTGACAAGCCTCAGTGTGAGACCTTGCAAACCCAATCTGAAGCCGGTTACTAGCAGTACCATCACTGGTCTATAGCATTACACACCTTTCCATTTTATTTTGCCTCTAAATGTAAATATTTGTTTTGTATGCCTTGTATGAATTTCAGCATAAGGACTACTAAAAATGCCTTTACTTATAGGTGTCACTTTTATTAAACATGTGTAGCTAAAATCCCGTATCACAAAATCATGTTAGATCTCATTGATTCCTCTCTGCATAGAAGAGGCTGTATGTAACGTACTTGCCAGGGACCATCAAGAAGACAAAGTCCCTTTATCAGATGTGTCCCATTGCGGCAAACTAAACAAGGAATAGTGGACGACAAAACTGTATGACTTACAGTCTCTTTCCTTCCCTCACTAAAGCCATTCCTGCAAAGGGGAATATGACGGTTGTTTATCATCGTCGAATAAGGGTGGAAAGTGAATGCATTACATGAGAAAAAAACACACCATAGAGACAGAGAAGCAAATACCTATGTGAGCACTTCTTGATCCCAGCCTCAAGAAAGGACAGGCAAGTGTGCTGGCCATTTGGTCAGATCAGGACAGTGCCCTGACTGCTGCTGCATGTGCAGTGGCTGTCAGCAGAAGAAGTGATAGACTAGGTGTGCCCTGTGCCTGACTCTTGTTTGGAGCTACGTGTAGTTTGTGATTTGTGGTAGTTATCTATCTCCTTTCAAGTGCTATGGAAAAACTCTGTTTCAGAGGTTATGGAGATAAATTTAATTTGTTCACATTTTTCTCCCACACTTAATACCATAATTCTTATAAGTAGAGCCCTTTTCAACAAAACACTTAGCATGGTTGATCCCTTGCCCATTCCGCTGAGCATGGACACACGTATCTGAACTGAACAGGGATGAGATTACTCATACTTTTAAAAGAAAAACCACATGTATGTATGTCATAGATTCATATGTTAAGCCAAAAATGTTCAATTCTTATTACCACTTGTCTTTCATACCAGATTTTAAAGCAAGTGCCTTTGATGTGTGAATTATCTCCATAAACTTTATAAAAATGAGCTTTTACACTGGCCTTGAGATTTTGTAGTTTTCATTTTAACATTACTTTTAATCAAATTGATGAGGCATAACTGAATGTTACATACTGCGTTGCTAGCTTACTTGCTTATGTTTTAAATGGTGGTAATCCAGCAAGTGTTTTTCCTTAGAAATATTACTAGTTTTTGAATTCATTTAAAATATAACATATAATGGCTTTATTTTTGTTGCCTTTGCTAATGTGCATCAATAAAAACAAAAACTCATCGTATTTTTGTGCCATTTCTGTTTCAGGATTTTTTTCTTGAATAGAGCCTTAAATTGTGTTTGTAACAAACATTTTTGAGATACTAAGTGAGATATTATTTATTCATGGGACAATTCATATGTTATGAAAAACCAAATTTGAGATGTAGAGCATAGATGTGATGGCTTGCATACTAAAATATTTATTTCACATAGTTCAAATTACAAAGCTGAAAAACAGAGCTTTTGCTTAAACTGGGTGAAATCCTACAGTATCAGAGTGACTTGTAGCTGTGTGCTTCTAAATTCGTGTTATCTGAAAGATGACGACTTAAAACAAACTGAAAACCGTGTCACAAACTATGGTACAAATGCTGGAAAAATAAAACTCACTATTTTTTGCTTCTGTGACAAAATTTGTAAAATTTTAGATCTCATAATTGAGGTTAGTATTGTTAAATTGGAATATAAATATAGAAGTGTTTTGGGTGTAGCTGGTAAGGTTTTGTCAGCGACGTGGCTGCAGGCCTGGCTTCTGCGAGAAGAGACCAGTGCCAGACACAGCTGGTTCCAGCCAATGCCAGCCAGCTCTGCAACAGAGCTGCCACAGGACACAGCTGAGCCCGTCCATGAAGCTGGTGGCACCTCTTGTGAAAACATATTTCAGAAAGTACAAAAATATCAGACAGGTAGAGGAGGAGGGGAAAAATTGAGAGTGGGAAACAACACAAGGAATGACAAGAGTAGAGGAGGAGGAAAGGAAGAGGTGCTCCATGGCAAAGCATGGATGTGTGGATGGGAGGAAAGGAGATCTTTTAATTTTTGTGTTTGTGTCTCACTGTGCAGATCTATTTTAATTAGCAGTAAATTACATTAATTTTTCCCAAGTTTGTTTTGCCCAATAAAGCAATTGATAAGGAATCTCCCTGCCTTTACCTTGACTCAGCTCTTTCAGCCTGTTTTCTCCCTGTGTTCTCAGGGCTGAGGAAGGGGCATGAGGGAGTGAGCGGTTGGGTAGGAGTTTGTCTGCTTGCCAAGGCTAACCTACCACAACAGGGAACGGGTTACACAAGTTGATGCATGTCTCGTAAGTGATCCCTGATAGTAGAAGCCATGTTTGTGTTGGAGTTTGGATGCGAATCGTGACTAAGTTCTTCAAATTAACAGGAGTAGAGCAGTTATAACAAATAGTGAGAACAGAAGCTGTCTCCAAGTGTGTGGTTATTTTTATTGTAGACTTTGTGTAAGGAGGAAATAAATAGCATAATCCAAGCAGGAAAAAGATTCTTGTTTAGCAGGCTATAATTTTGGACTGACTTCTTCAAAAGTAGTACAATTTTTAAAGACTTTAACTATAGGCAGATTTTGGCACTGTATACACCTTACTGTAAAGTATATGAAAGCTATGAACAGAGTCCTCTGAATAAACTGCTGTAAGCACCGAGCTGCTATAGCATAGAACAAATATTTGTCTGCTCCCTCCTTTGATATACCATCTTTCTTGGACACATCTTTTCTATGCCTCCTTTCCAAGCTGCTATTTCAGATTTAAACAATTTTTTTAATTAAATATATTAATAAGATGTTAAAAAACATACAGAGAAATAGAACTACTTCAGGAGATTCTCTCAGTTACTCATAATTGAATAAAGATACTACTGTATTAGCAGTTAATATTCAGCAGTAGATGCTTAAAAATGGCTTATGCAACTCTCCAGATAAATAAAAGACCATAGGTTACCAGGGAGTAAATTAGAGGATTAAATGACTGAAACTCACCTTTCTGACTTTACTGAAGTTTATCTGCTTTTTTTCAGCATAGTATTAAAGTCCCCACAGTGAGGCAACTTTGTGTCTGCTTCAGACCTCTTTCAGTCTATGTCTATCTAACTATCTATTTTTGACTCTTGTGTTTATTAATGAAAATGTCGAGTCTTTGGACTTCAAAACTTTGTACACCTTGATTTTCCCTACAAAACAGGGTCAATATTGACAATCTAATTCAAACAGAGAGTCTCCAGAAAAGTTGAGCTTTTCATTAAAATAATACATTTTAAAGCCAAACATTAAACAGGTGAGTTTTATGGGTTTGTTTGTTGGTTGTTTTTTTTTTTCCACTTTATAAGAATTATATTACATTGTGGTAACATCTGTGAATTTTTCTTTATATCTTCAAAAGCTAAAAACCAATTTTTCTGAAGTGAATTTTTCTGAAACAGTCTTTACATGTATTCAGAGAATTCCCAAAGCTTGGGCCTATGTTTAAATTAAAAGTTGAGTTAGGCTTTTTTAAAATTGATATTTTATTAATAGGATTTATACAATTGCCATTATTTCATATTTATTTAAAGCTGCATGAAGTCGTTGGTTTTGGTTTTTTTTTTCTGTGGTAAAGCCATGGTTGACTATTTATGCCCATTTACTTTAGCAAAATGGTTTCAGGATTAATGGTCAATCATTTGCAGCTCCTCCCTCTGAGGACAAGACAGTTTCAATAACTCAGGTCAGATGCAATAGTAAGAACAAATCTACAGAAACAAAATCACTAAGAAAGGAATAAAAGGTGATAAATAGTCAGAGTCTTCACCTTATCCTGACGTTGTAGTGCAGAGAAGAAATATGGTTGTGTTGGAGCAGGGGGTTAATAATGTTTATTATCCCTGTTGTTTATTATGAGGAGTTAACCTCTAGCAGGGTGACTCACACAGGCAAGTCCTCAGTAACTGTGCAGTTGCTCTGTTTGCCATATCAACACAGTTATTTCCTTCAATTCATTACACACCCACTACAGAGACCTCCTGTAACATCTCTCTAAGAATTTTTGTCAAAGCAATGTTTGTCAGAATGTTTCTACTTTTGTGCTATTATTTCTCTCTCACTCTACCTTCTCTAAATGCGGAAAAGATAATCTTGGGTATTTAAAAATTAGAGTGTATGGGTTTTGAAAGTAGAAATCAATCTGCTTATAAGTGGATCTGCCTACATGAAAGAGTTTGATATCTCAAGAGTCAATTATAATAGCCTTTTGATGAACAAACCGTAGGTCATCAGTGTACTGTAGCTCCAGGGGAAATCTGTCTTCTCTCTAGTGTACGTGAAAAGGGCCTAATGCAAACATGCAGTACTGGAATGTCATCTTGTCTGAGGCAAGGTCAGAGATCTTTCTGTGTTGTTTGCCACCTGAAGCAAAAGTATTTAAGATGGTTCATGAATAATAGAAAAGAGCTTAGAAATATTGTGAGCTTATTTGACCTCTTACTTTACTCATGATCGGTCAGTTCCGGCAAGAGACTTAAGTCATGATTGGACAGATTGCTAAAATGTGTACAAATTTATTAATTTGAATAAGACACTTTACTTCTTGCATCTGAAACACTATGTACATAATAATTCCACTTCTAGCTTATGTCTCTCATTTACATCTAGTACAGCAGAGAACTGGTAAAGTTAAATTGATGCAGGAATTAATTGTCTTTAATGGTTGTTGAGGGGCTCAGTCATTCAAAGCCTGGAGTGGGAAAAAATAACTGGTTTTGGTAAAAGAGAAAAAGGAAAGAAAGAAGAACCTAATGAAAATGTTGCCATGAACCCTTACAGTAATAACGTAATTACAAAGTTCCCTGCCAAGGACAATACCTTTTCTTATTGGGAAATTAACCAACAACAAGATGATAGAATATAATACTCATTATCTAAAAAATAAAGAAAAGGGTCAAGAATTATACAGTTCTTGTTAATGACATTCTGTCATTGTTCCGGCTAGGACAAAGTTAATTTTCACCTGAGCTGGGAGAGGAACTGGAGCTGGTGGCACCTGTGGCTGGGAGACACAGCTGGGAGAGTTTACTCATTAGCCAATAGCTGGGGTAGTTTACCCAAATTGGCCAAAGGGCTAGTCCACACCATGTGACACCATGCTCAGTATATACAGTGGGGACTGGGAGGGAGGAAGCTGGGGATCAGGATCCACTATGAGCTATTGTATTGTAAATTATGTGCCTCAGTATTTTCTGTTTTTGGGGTTTGTTTGTTTTCTGTATTGGTTTGGGTTTTTTTTGTTTTTTTTTTTTTTTTTTTTTATATCATCTCAAGCCATGAGTTTTGCCTTCTTTTTTTACTAATTCTCCTCCCTGTCTCACAGGAGGGTGTGGGGACTGAGCGAGAGACTGTGCAACTTGGTCCTGAGAGAGGCTAAACTATGACACGTTCTCTTGTGAAATCATGGCATATTGACTTGCTTTGGGTGCATTTAAACTTGTCATCCTGAATGTGATCCTATTTTCAGAAAGCATTTTGGACATGTTTCATCTAGAGTAGTCTGCAGAAAGAGCAGCAGTAGTCAGAGGAGATTGTAGTCAGAGTCCTCCAGAGCTGCCTGTACTTCTTGCCTGCATGAAAAAAGTGGAGTTCATATTTTTTCTTACTTCTTGTATGAGTCTTCAGTTTCTTTGTATGTCACAGAAATAGTTGCTTTATGACTGTTTTTTATCCTGGCCACCGATGTTGCATATCTCTCTGGTGAAAGTGAGTTGACACATGAAAAACTGAACCCAGAATAGATTTGTTAGAGTTTACTCTCTTTGAGTGAAATCTGTAGAATCTGGAGAAGTCGTCTTCTTCTGGGAAAATAAAATTTGTCCTAACATGTTGCCTGAAGGCTCTTGTTTTTGTTTAAGAAGGTCATCATTATGCAATTAAGAGCATAGCATGATACTAGAACATTGTGAAGAACACCTCAACACTGTTATTACAGTATTTATTAGAAAAAAATCATCCTTAGAGATTAAAGAATTACAATGATTAAAGTGTTCTTTGAGTAATGTTAGTACCAAAGTCAACTACTACAATATTTTGTTTTTCCTTGTTAGGATTTAGTCACAGTAATAAACAATTAACATTACATACTTGGCATAAATAAAGTGTAGCAAAATAATAGCCTTGTAACATAAAGAAGGCACAGCTGATTATAGTCTAGAAGCTAATCCCAATCCAATTAGTTTACATTATTTAGAGGCCTTCTGGAAATGTTTTATTTAGAAAACAGAAACATAGATTAATTGAGACCAATTTCATCAAACATGAGTGTATCATCCCGTTTTGACCTTCACATTTTGTATTGTTAAGAAATTCAGAAATAATCCAGAATTCCAAGACTAACATTCAAGTAGATCATAAGCATATTTCTTTTTCTCCTGCAATTTACCTTAGCAAGTAGCCAAAGCACAGACCAAGCACTGATTAAAAAATTGACATGTAATTACCTGTTGTAATAAAAAAAAAAAAAAATAATATATGACATATATCAATATATGTCTGAATCTGGTAAACTTAAGTCTGCACTTGGGCAGAACAAAACCATCTCTGCCTAGATACAGTAATGGCATTTGGATATCCAGCAGCCCACCACCAAGTATATAAATGTGTTATTTACATGTTGGAGGCAAACAGTCAGATGATATAGTGATGGACGCATTGCGAAGCATTTATGAAGTCATGTGAATGTTTTGGAGTAATTTCCTGCTAAAATGTTTGGGTGAAGTGACTAATACTGAGGATTTGACATGCATGTCACTGTGTGATCACTCCAGACTTAAAGAATTTTCCTATTTGTTTGCCTGGGTTTTTTTTTCTTTTGGTTATATTTTTGACACTTTAAGTACTTTGGATGAATATGTTTGTGCTCCCTTTTTTATCTCAGATTTTAGATTTTTTTTTTTCCTTTTTTTTTTAATAAATAGGGAAGACTACCTTAGCCTGATGTGCCAGTGTTGGTCTGGGCTTTTTTTGCCCTAGTTTTATTTCAGCAATACAGTATGTGGCTTTTTGAAAATGAATAACAAGGCATGCCATTAACATACGTAACTTACAACCTCCTATCCCTGTCTTTGCATGGGAAGCTGAGTTGCTTTCAGGAGAGTACCAGCAGGACTACTGATACAGGGGATGAGAAAATAGTGCTGTGTTCTAATTCAACTTCTTTCCAAATTCATCTGTTACGTAATCTGGTGCTCAATGCTGGATTTTTACCCTGTTCTTTGTCCAGGAAAGAGACAAAAAGGATGATGTGGTCAGTAGTGATATTTTCACTGTAACCTATACTCAGCTGTTCTTGGTTTTGTTTTCTGTTAACCTTAGACTATAAAAAGGCCATGAACATTGAAACATCTTCAGATACAACCCCAGGTCATTATTTCTAATAAACTCATATAATATGACTACTTTATTTCTTCAAGGACTAAAGTATATTTTGCAGAACTTCTATCGTGTCTCTACTCAGCAACTTCACACAGTCTTCATTTAAGTGAACAGCATTCTGTGTTTGCAGATTGCTCTCCACCTACTGGGGCAAGTTTCTTGACATCGGGGATGGCTTTGTTAGAAAGATTCACCAAGGTAGAGAAGGAAAATATCAGGAAGCTAAGTGCCTAATATTCTAACAGAGTTTGATTTTTGTCTTACCCTCCTATTAATCCTATGGTCTTCCAGTTGAAATGAAATTCAGTTTTATTTTGTATCTGTGGGGAAAAAAAAAAGTTTATGTTATTATTTCTTAATGGTTAAACCGTATTTTCTAGTAAGTGAGAAGTTAGATATTTACATAATAATTGGAGTCTTTAATTCTTCAAATTTCATGCTTTTGTGTGTGTGTGCTGGTTCTTTTTTAAAGGCTCTGGTGTCCACTTGTTACCTTGACAGGGAACCTGTGAGAGAATGAAAAGGAAAGTCTGTGAATTAAAGTTTGCTAATGACAAATAAACGTAGGTTGTACAACTTTAGTCGTAAACACCAAATGGGTTTATGGCTTAAGGTAAAGATTGATAAATGGAATATGCTAAATAAAATCCTGACTAGGAACACTTGTCCAATATCTGTAGGCTATCTGTGGAACAGAAAAGTTAAAGCTTCGTACTTTTATGCATTAGCCTGTGGGAACAATTTCACTTCTGAAATGCTTCAAGAGCGTTTGGGTATAATGGGCTTTGTACTGCCTGCCTTGGCTGTACCCTGTAGAGAGCATTCAGCCCATTCAGCTTGAACTCCATTTTATCTAGTTCTTATCCATTAATTTTCTCCTGACCTTGGGCATAAAATATATGCACTTTTTATGCTTTGTGCTTTTTGTGGAGAAAGAGGAATAGCATTACCCATCGATCACCATTATGAATGATACAGCTTAAAACAAACACAGGTCAGAGACAGATATGTTAAGAGCAGATTTGTATTGATTCCATTACAACACTGAGTTAAAAGAGAAAAAAAAAAAATCAGAGTATAAATGCTGAAAAGAGTTTTGAAAAATAACAACAGATATGAAGTAAAATTAAGAGCTTTGTTTTAGGGTTATTAGTTAAAAAGTGAAATTTATTGCTATTATTAATAAAATCTACCTCCCTTTAATGTATTTATTGTAATACCTTAGATTCTGCAGCATACTACAGCAATGTGTGGTTTACTGCTGCATTTTTCCCTGTTGAAAGCTTTTTTGTTAAAAGAATCTTACATTGATTAGATCCTTTAATCTATATTTAGCTCTAGTGCTGAAGTATTTAAACCATACTTTTAGCTGAGGGCACTTTTTATTTGTTTATAACTCCAATCCACTTGGAGAATGCTGCCTTTCAGTACATCAAACTTGTATGTCTTGTTAGGATATGTGACACTGATACTAACGGTAGAGGTTTTAATAAGCTTACCTGAATACAGCATATGCCCCTGTATGATAATGTCCGTATAGACATGTATATCCTCCTTCCCCTTTTTTAATCCTTTTTTTTTTCCTTTCTTTTTTTCCTGACGTAAACTTCATTATGGAATCATAGTCCTGTATAGTGACATTTGTAGCATTTGTAGGATAATTTAAATTGAGATAATACTGACTTGAAGAATATTGTTGGTAGGGAACAATTGTGTTACGCTGTCTGTGAGTCTTCTTGTCTGTACACAAGAAAACTTAGGAACTGAGGACCTTAACTGGAAAGATATTCTGAAACAGTTTTTTTTAGGAGCAAATGCTAAAATCCTAACCTGCTTGAATGTGGAGTTTGAACAATTAGTGGTAAGATCTTTATGGTCTGTTTGCTTACTAAAGTAAGAACCTGTAACTAATATTTCAGGAGAGAAGTTCTATCACAGCCTCCATTTGCCAGCAGTCCAAGTTAACGGCTGTTCGGTTTTTGAAGTTTTCCCATGTAAAACTCTGAGAGTTCAGAATTAACTAAATTGTCCTTTGACATTGCCACCCTCAATTTGTAGAATTTGCGTCATGGTTTTTATGGTGGTTTTTTTCAGTTTCTGAGTTAGTGACTTCTCCTTGTAATTACAGAGGTACACAGGCAGAAACACTGTTAACACAGTGGATCCTGTTAAGAATGGGGAATAGGAAATAGCTTCTATTTATTCAGCTGGTCACAGGGACTGAAATATTACTGGTGCTGGAGGGGATCTTTCCTGTACTTCCACTGTCTAGAGAGCTTACACATATAGAACACAGCAATTGCACTCATCTGTTGGTAAACTCCAGCTGGTAAAAATTAGCATAGCAGTGTCCGTTTCAGTGCTAACTTGTGTACGAGTTGAAGGCCTGTCCCACTGTTTCCTTACTGTCACATCTTCTACTGCAGAAAAAGATACAATTACAGTTGCTAAAAAAGTGGAAAAGTACAAGGTTAGATTTTCTTCTAGGTTACTGGCACATTATTCCTGATAGAAAAAATTTTGTATGTTTCTTTACATCCTCAGTTTCTTTACAAATATTCACATATGATCCTTGAATTATTGTGGTCTATGGAATGTTTTAAATTTCTGGTGAAACTTGAATTAATTTTGATAACATTGTGCTAGTTCGGTGACTGTCAGTGACTATTTCTTTCAGTCAATTTATATTTAAAAACAAACTAGCACTAGGATATTTAACTATTTGGAGATAATGACATTTAATAAAGACTTTTTTCTTCTTCTACTATTTTATTACATGCAAAGCAGTTGTTGAAAAGTATTGTGTTCTAGGATTACTGGAATAACTCTTAGTGGATCATTATGTTTAACAATCCTTTTTTACAGAAAGTCATGAGATTGTATTTTTAATAAAATAGGAATTTTTATGTAAATATTTTGGTATTACTTAAATGCATAAGACACAGGAAATTCAGAGATAAATCTGGCAGGTGGTATTCATTTAATTTGTTTTATCTTTAAGCCATTCCGTACTACTGCGCTTGGTTACTTTCATTGAGCAGCTGTGATTGAGAAGGAAATCTTACCATACACGGGTTATGTTTTTGAGGTGTCTTTTAATAACGTACCGTTGTTACTAAGCACTTACACTCTTGCACATGTTTAGAGCAATATGCAGTCATTGATTATTTATCCTTTATTGTATCTTTGTAAAATAGAATCAGGAAGTAATACACATTTTCAGATGGAGAAACAGAAAAGAAAAGGCAGTCTACAGTTGTACAGTGAATTGTACAGTGAATAGGCTGCAAATTCAGAGACTCAGTCCCCCTGAGTCCATAGGTTTTAAAGTCATAACGGACTGGTAAGACTTTTAATCTGGCCTCCTGTGTAATATAGGTCATAGGATTTCCCTGAATTAGTTCTACTTAATTTACAGCTGTTGAGGAAAAGTATCGGCTGAGTTTAGGATTTCCTAGCTTAAATTCCAGGTGCTGTACCATGGGACTGTTCGGACTTCTCAGATAAGACTTGATCATGTGTTGGCTTTTAGCCAGAACTTGTACAGACTTCAGCAGAAACTGTGCTTCCACAGGGGTATGTGTCCACTTCCCTGATGGATACTTAGAGGCAAGTTTCAAAGACAGTACTGGATCGTGGGAGCATTGGTGGAATCTGTCTGAACTAGTCAATGAGAGAAAAACACACTTCCCTAGATTGCTCAGTAATTGTTTCAGCTTTATCATGTCTTCAGTCACCTTCTCTTCTGTAGCGTAATTTAGTTGCTTAACCCACTATCAACTTTTAAGTGCCACTTGTGCTGTCAGTCCTTTTCTACCCCAAAGATTGGATCTGGGAACTCAGCCTTCTGAAAGAGCACAGACCAACAAGATAGAAAGGCACGCTTCACAGGTTCATGCCGACTTTTTTTCGTGTGCAGCTGAATCTTTCTACTGTTGTTAGCACCTTCACAGTGAATGGGATCACAAGAGTATGCTTCTGAGGGATGACTGGTCATGGATGTGCTGCATTTTATGTAATATGCATGGTACTGTTAGGAAATAAACTTTAAAATAAATAGTTTAGTCTTCCACTTTTAGTCAATGACACTTTGGAAAGAAGAGGAAAAAAAGTACTTCCCCTTGCCTTTACTAGTTTTAAAATAATTTCCTAGTATCCACATCCTAAAAGGATTTTAATTGTAGAGGGCTTTCTAATTATAGCCAGCTTTTTCCAGACATGTATTGTAAAATACCTGGAATTCTTCCTGTCATTTTGAATGTGGTTATGGTCATAATAGAAAAAAATAAAAAAGGAAAAAAGTTTCCAAAATTGGAAGCATGTTTCTTAAGTTTAAAATATAATCAGTGTTTTTATTCTATTTTCAGCTAAGGCACAAAGCATTGCATCTGCTTTATAGAAAAACTTAGGCTTGTTAAATCCTTAAGGTCTTGTATTAAAAATGTTTTTTCTAACCTGTGACTGAAGGGAAGTTTTTCAGTATTTGCTATATTTAGTAGGGATGTAGAAACATATAATTTATAATTTAAGTATCATGTGAACATTTTATGGAAAATTTTATTGAATGCTTTATCATATGAACATGATATTTTAAGAATGATGTGAAAAATTTTATTTTAAGAAAAGTAAGATGATGAATATGGATTTGTAGTGAAGAAGTGAATACAGAAGAGATAGCCAACATTTATCTGTGTATTGCTATAAATTCATTGTATACACAATGCATGAACATTCCTTTTATGGAATACCTCTTGTATGGAGTCAAAGTTCTGATTTGGGTACCTTCACTGGCAAGCAGATGTTGAAGTGTGCTTTATCTTTGCATCTAGTTCGCTATGTACACAACTGAATGAAAAAACTCACATGCTCCCTGACACTCACAAAAGCTTGGTCTGCAAATGTGAACACAGTACAGATATACTTACTTAGTAGTTAGTGTGGATGCATCTAGTTTTTCTGAGAGATATTAATATGGAGGCTAATGTAATAAATCCTTTTGCTTTCTTCACCAAGTAATAATGCTCCTCACCTCATTATATAGTACTTTTCTTTATGAACTATATTCACGGCCAAATAAAGTCTCTTTTTTACGTTGCTTTGCAGTAATCTCATGTTAATGAAGCAAAAGCTGATCTATCATATAAATAAGTGCAATAAGGAATGGCTTCCAGAAATTTGCAATTACAAATACTACACTACTCCTGTACATTTAATGCATCTAGTTCTTCCTTCATTTGATATACTGAAGTCTCTAAAGATTGTTTCCCATCACATGCAGACCTATTTGCCCAAGGGAAGGGAAAAATAAAGGGAGGAAATAAAGCAGGAGTAGGCATACCTTAGAGCATATTGTCTTTCCTATTGTGTAATTTCTATTGCTACCTTGCAAAGGAGTGCACTTTCAATGCTTTTAAGAATGCTCAAAATACATACAAAATAAAATCCAGTTATCCTGACTGAGCCTTTTCTGATATATTCATCACCTTTCACTGATTGCTGGTCTTTTTAAAGTTAAATAGGAGGCCAGGTAACATATTACTAAGGTACCATCCCAAAGTTCTAATGCAGCCTTAAAAAGCCCAAAATACTAACTTCATGGACCTCAGATTGAAACAAATTCCTTATAAGACATAGAAGATCCCAATAATAAAATGTCAGTCGAGAACAGTTCACTTACAAAAGCCTTTTGCTTGTTCTAATTACTCTCTTTGGTGGGAGGCTGTAACTATTGAACTGAATGCCTGGCAGTTTGTGTGTACTTGATTTTGCAATCATGTTCCAATTTCTAATGGACAGGTGTCCACTTAACAGAAGCTGCAATCATGATAGCACTATGTCAAATTCAATTTTTGTTAGCTGTCTCTCTGAAGAGACCGGTGGTGAAATATATGTAGGGTCTAAACTGCCATACTATCTACCAGTACCTCCGGGTCAGCATTGAAGATCCATTGACAGGGCAATGTAACAAAGCTTTTGATAGAGAGAGTGCTGCTGTGTAGAATCAGAAATTACATTAATGGCATTACTTTGATACTGAAGGCGTCTTTGATGACCTAAATGGGCTTTCCAGTAAGTATTCAGCCTTTCAGATCCTACATTGAGGTGAAGAGTGTTGTCTCTCTTAAACTGAGAAATGAAGATGATGAGTTTGTCCTTTGTTTGTTGAACAAGTCAGTGCCAAGCCTGGAGGTGGAAGCAAGAAAAACAAGTAGCCTGTTCTCACCATTCCATTAAGGGATATTAATGTTTCACAAACCAGATTGCTAATATCCTACCTCATTGCATTATCATTTAAAATTACAAATAATGGAGAATTTTGTTAACTCTTACAATCTGATTCTAAACATGCCTTTTAATAAAGAGTATATCCTGGCTACAGAAATGAAATACAATTATAGTTACATAGGAGTGATTAACTATACCTGCAGTAAATGACTGGAACAGGTCAATTAAATTCAGGGGAATTTAGTCCATGGTAGTCACCAGCTGCTTGTTATGGAAAAGGCTGGATAAAGCGGCAGAAACTTTAATGTTTTTGAGACAACACTAGTAGAGAGAACAGCCACTGCTTTTCAGAAAAAGAAAGAACTGAAAAGAGAACTGAAAGCCTTGAAAGAATGAATGTTGTTTAGCTAAAGTCACTCCATACTATGCATAAAATTAAAAGAATTATTTCATAATTCATTTCATAGATGTTTCTAGAGCCCCAGGTATTCTGAATAATTTAATGTGATTTTCTTTGTGTGTGCTAAAGACATTTTGAGGGGGCTTTGGTTGGGTTCCCCTGTGTTAATCATCACTGTGGGGCGATAGCAGACTCAGGCTGCTGCCAGTTGCCTATCACCCAAGGGGTTGCAATTATCTGTGGCCACCACACCTTGTGGTGTTGCAGTTTAACAGGTTTTCAAGTTTGTGGCTTAGTTCAGCGGGAAGGATTGAGCAATGCAGTAACATGCCCAACAGTGTAAGCCTTCTGCCAAGCAACTATTTTAATTTCAGATACAAAATAATCCTGCCTGTTATTTGCAACTGGCAGTTCCAATACAACTTCTTTTCAGCCTTGCATATGTTCTGTTTTCAGTACTGCTTATTTTTTATCTGAAATGCTTGGATTTTTTGAAAAGGATGATGGACATAGTAAGGGCAACAAATTGTCTACTGTTGAATAAAGAAGGTGATAGTAGTTACTTACTTTCAGAAGACTACATGTAGGACCATGAATATATGAACAGAAGAAGTTTTCCAGTGATGAGATGCTCTTGCAAAGTTAGGACTTTGGCATTTTATTGTCAGTCATGCTACTAACCCACCGTGTAATTACTAACGAATCATAAAACTGCATTGTGTCAACATTTAATTTTCTGTGAAATGGAGATAGCACATAGAGATTTACAAAATGTGTTTTGCATAGTTACTTCATTTATACTAGCTACTAGTAAATTAAAAGCTAACTAGTGAATTAAAAATCTTATAAAGATCTATGTGATCCTAGGCTATTCATACTTTACTTGAATACAAGCCAAAATGTTACCTCTTCGCGGCTAATGATAACTACAGAGAAGTGAGAATATTGCTCTGTCTTTGTATCTGCTTTCCACATGGGTCTCTTGATATTAATATAGAACAAGACAAAATAAATCAATATATTACACTGTTTTTTGTGGAAGGTTGTAGAGTCTGTTCTCCAAGTTAGTGTTAAAATCCCTCTTTGCAGACATTGACTGCATGTGTAGGTACAGATTTAAATTTGAAACTTACGATTAGCCAGAAAAACCTCTTTCTAAAGAATCCTATCAGAATATTTGGTAGTTAAATGGTTCAGTCTTATGACGTGATATCTTTTGTGATAAATTGAGAAACCTTTTGAAATGCAGTAGTTGTGGGTTTGAAACCTGTCCTATACTGCTTTTGTTGACTTAGGTGTTACCACGTGTCCCAACAGATCATTCAGTCTTAAGTTGAAGTCCCATAACAGGTCTCTGAATGATTTTCAGAGCTAATATTACAGTCCACTTCAACAAAAAGAAAGCTGTTCTGTGCATTTTGTCTTCAAGCGTTGTGGTTTTACCCCAGCCAGCAACTAAGCACCACACAGCCATTCACTCACTCCCCTCTAGTAGGCTAGGGGAGAGAATCAGCAGAGTAAAAGTGAGAAAACTCATGGGTTGAGATAAAGACAGTTTAACAAGTAAAGAAAAAGCCACTCATGCAAGTAAAGCCAAACAAGGAATTAATTCACTACTTCCCATTGGCAGGCAGGTGTTCAGCCATCTCCAGGAAAGCAGGGCTCCATCGGGTGTAATAGTTAAGTGGGAAGACAAAACACCATAACTCCAAACATCCCCATCTTCCTTCTTCTTCCCTAGCTTTACATGCTGAGCATGACGTCATGTGATATGGGCTATCCCTTTGGCCAGGTGATGTCAGCTGTCCCAGCTGTGTCCCCTCCCAGCTTCTTGTGCAGTCCCAGCCTACTTGCTGGTGAGGTGGTGTGAGAAGCAGAAGAAGCCTTGACTCTGTGTAAGCACCGCTCAGCAATAACTAAAACATCTCTGAATTGTCAACAGTGCTTTCAGCACAAATCCAAAACATAGCTCATTGTTGTGGTTTTGTTTAGTGAGGGGGGGCCTAAGGTGGAAGCTTCTGCACGAAACTGCTAGAATTTACTCCCCTTTGTTCAGTGGACTTGGCCGGGCCTAGGGCGGACCTGCTGCTGGCCAAGGCCGAGCCGATTGGTAGCAGAATGTCCTGTGATAACGCCTCTGCGATAACATATTTAAGAAGGGGAAAACAGAAAAAAAAAAAGAGAAGACAAGATGTGAAGAAGCTGAGCGGGGGCAGAGGTGCAGAGAGGGAGGCGCAGGCCTTGTGGGCCTTGCAGGCCTCACCCTCTGGCCTCTCACCAGGCAGCCGACTGGGCCCGACTCAGCCCGGCCCGGCTGCAAGAAGTGGAGAGGAGATGAGAGGGATGATGTGAAAAGATCCTGAGAGGTGTCTGCCAGCCTGTTGTGAAGAACTTTTCTTGTGAGAGAAACAGCTGCAGATGCCAAGGTCAGTTCAGAAGGAGGGAGAGGAGTAATGCGGCTCCTGGCCAAGATTTCCCTGCAGCCTGTGGTGATGACCATGGTGGAGCAGGTTGTCCCCCTGCAGCCCGTGGAGGTCCACGGAGGAGCAGAGATCCACTTGGAGACCATGAAGGACCCCACACTGGGGGAGGTGGATGCCTGAAGGCGGCTGTGGCCCGTGGAGGGCCCCCTGGGGCAGCCGTTCTGGAGAGACTGCACCCCGTGGAAGAGATGACCCACGCCAGAGCAGTTTCATGAAGGACTGTGGCGTATGGGTGGGACCCCACACTGGAGCAGGGGAGGAATGTGAAGAGTTCTTCCCCGACTCTGAAGCAGCGGCGTAAAACATCGCGTAATGAACTGACCACAACCCCCATTCCCTCTTCCCCCCTGTGCTGCTCGGTGGGGGGAAGGTAGTAGAGATAATATTAAGCTCGGGAAGAGGGAGGGGTGGGGAGGAGGTTTTTATCTTGTTCTCTGTCTCATTATCCTGCTAGCTTTAGTAATAAATGAATAGATTTCCCCAAGTCGAGTCTGTTTTTGCCCGTGATGGTAACTTTAAGGATTTACTCCCTGTCCTTATCTCAAACCTCGAGCCGTTTTTCTTCTATTATCTCTCCTTATTCTCTCGGAGGGTGGGGGGAGTGAGAGAGAGACTGTGTAGTCTGGTCCCGATCCGGGCTGAACTACGACACTCATACTGGCTACTATGAAGAAAATGAACTCTATCCTAGATAAAACCATCAGATTCTCCACCCCTAATTCCATACAATTTACGTCATGCTCAAGTGTCACGCTCTCCAATACATTCTCATTACCTACCACCACCCTTCCCATCCTTTGATATAATAACATAGATATCATCCTCTTAATCTATGGGCCACCCCTGTGAAATGTTTGTAAAATGTACATAAATGTCCACAAATGTCCACAAAATGACCATTGAGTTAATTTAGTCCATGACTGTAGTCTCCGTCTGTTATGGTGGACAGGACAGGAGAGGTGATGTGTTGTGTGGAGTTATTAGGTACTAAAGCCAGCTCAGGTCAGGTCACTACTGCACTTGCACTGCTTCTTGTAAGGCTTGTCCTCCTGCTGTAATAATTCCTATAACATGCAACTCGAATTCCAGGTTACAACAATTTAAAGGTATTTCCATTACTATCTCCACCCCTGATCACTTTGGACTAGGCCTTAGGGTTTAACATTGTAATGAACTTCTCCCCTTTCCTCTGCTCTGGCTTGGACTTATCCACAGACTGCAGTCCCTTAGGGGTGTACCTGCTCCAAGTGCAGCCTTATCTGTGAACCACAGTCATTCAAATTCCATGTTACTTGGAGCCTTACTAATCTTCAGATCTACTGTGTTGTCAGTTCTTCAGCTATAACTGCACCAATTATAACTGAAGATTTTATGAAACTCTTAGTTCCTTAACATTTTATGTAACACTTACATGGTATTTTATAGACAGTCACAAAAGAAGGAAGGAGGAAGAGAGGGAAGAAGAAAGGAAGAGAGGAAAGGAAGGCAGGGAAGGACAGACTGAGAAGAGGACAGACACAGAAAAAATGTGATTTTGCCTTGTTGATAGCAAAGGCAAGCTCATAGATCAGACTGGACTGTATGTAAAAAGATTTGTAACTGAAAGAATTAGAAGTACAAAAATTTCCCAGATTAATTACTATCCATTTCAACACTGCTGAATTTTATGACAAACGTGCATTTTTGAAAGCTAATTTATAGAGAGATAATATGTTTTTATCTAATTAGCTAATACAGAAAACAGGATATACCACACGTACAAAGAGTAAACAAGGTGATGAAGTTTGTATGCTGTGTTAGATTTTCAGGGAAGGAAGAGGAAGGGTGGAATTTGCATAAGAACTTAGTACTGAAGAATTAAACAGACTGGTGATAACAGACAAATCTATTTCTGTTGGCAGATGAGTTGTTTTAATAGTTTGACTTCAAAATATTAAATGATTTTTTGCTTTAATTATTTCTAGGTAATTTTTATTTTTTAAAACTCACATTAATAAGAGTTCAGTTTTACATGTATTTTGTGGTTTATCCTTCCATAGTAACATGTATCTTCTATTTTAGAATTAGTCCTTGGTTAACTGGCCTCTCGATAGTGTTATTCTAAAATGACATATCAGTATTTAATTACCCTAAAGCAGATGAAAAAGAAGGAAAAGGGTCAATAGATTGCTTAATAGAATTATTAGACTATGAAAATGCAGCAACATTCCTTGTCTAACCTTTCCTTTTACAATTCCCCTGTTGTAAGGACCATGAAGTTGCAACCAAGTATGTCTGCCAAAAGACAATCGAGTTTCTTGCTAGTTACTTATATACTCAGTGTTCATTAATTTGAAAAATCTGATAACAATCATCACTGAAAACGTTGAGGATATGTATCACTAAGCTTCAGGATGGGGAAGTGTAAAGGAGTACAGAATATATGTGAGGTCATAGGCAAAGAATAGTGAAAAAGTGACAAGAAAAAACAAGTTAAAATTTGGAAGAATCCAGAATTAAGCAGATTATTGACCTAGTTGGTGTTTTCCATTTCCAGTCTTTTTCATTACGTAAGATCATTAACATCTTCTAATCTGTAAATGGAAGAATATTTTCTCTTCTATTCCACTAAAAATCAGCTACATTCGATTGTGTTTACAGAGCATCAAAAAAGGTAATCTAATTTAAATTCAGTCTTCTGATCTCTAAGGACAATTCTCAAAACAAATAAGCAAGATACTATTGCAATATAATATAATTTTCTTTTTAACAAAAATTATTCTGTATCTCACGCTGCTGAAAAGCAATACTTCTTGGCTGAACAGCGCTAACAACATTGTTTATTTTAGGCTTTCTGAGACATGACATGAGGTCCCTGTTAGCTTACTGAAGGCAAATGTTCAAGATTTTTATTTTCTTGCTTTGAAGGCTATTGCTCAATAGATAATCGTGGTTCGTTTAATCCTTCCTCAGTGCAAATAAGTGAAAAAAAATCACAGATACCATTTTTGTGTTATGACCTGAGGTTTGATCATCGATATCCTTGTTTTCCCAATTGGTTTTCTTTTTTTTTTTTTTTCTTCTCTTGTATTTCTGTAGTCCAGATTTCATAGAGTAATGTAGCAGTTTAATTTCTGTGTTTGCAAGTTCCCGATAACTTGCAAATACAATATTCATCTCTTGGCCTGCTCTGATTGACAGCCCAGAAATAGTCTTTTAAATTGTGTCAGATTCTCATCTTTCTGTTTGAAAGGTAAAGTTAAACAGTTTTCCTAGCAGTCTGCATGAAGTCTTGAATCTAACGAATCAGCCGTTTTGGCCCTTGTGCCAAGCTTTTGTCTATGCAAAAGTACATCATTTTACCTTTTCACACTAATAGCTTGCTAAAAACTGTTGCAGCTGTCCATTTATTTCAGGGCATGTGATAGTTTGAAGTAATTTATTTACCAAAATAGAGCTATTCTCACTAGCTATACTCTTATCGTATATTAAGTCATTATTTTGCATTTGCTCGACTGTGGAATGAATGAAAACGTTCCATTGTCACAAAAAGCACTCAGGTTTTATAAAAAGAAAGGAAGAGTGGATTCAAAATCCCTGTAGAGAATAATATGGTCTCATCAGCTGTCGTATATTTATCAAATATTCCAATCAACAAATATTGTATTTCTATTACAATAGCTTTCTATGTTTCCAATCAAAAATGCAAGCCTATATGGTGACACTATTCTTGCCGTAAAATCTTTACAATGGAATAGATTTAAGCTACTAGAGAAAATGCAGCTATTAATCTACTGAGATAAAATACTCACTGCATATAAACATCCAGTTTTGGCCCAGAAAGTGCTATATGACATCAGAATTGAAATAAACTTGCCTCTACCAGTGAGTTGCTCATGTTGTAATGTGCTATTACAGAATGCAAAAAAAATCTACATGAAAGTAAGTCTTTAATAAAAATAAATTCATAATACAGTTTTGAAGTGTGATTTAAAAGATTTGAAGGGGAAGTGGGTGTCGTTTACAGAGATAGTAGGAATTTGCGTATTCTGACTCAAAATCACAGAATGCCCTGAAACATCAAAATGGAAGATTTAGGGTCTGTTTGTGCAGATCAGTTGCATTAATCAACTCCAAGGCTAGACAATTAAAAAAATGCTCAGTTTAGCCAGGATTCTTGAGTTTTGCAAAGTATTTATCATTTGTTGCCCATATTTCAATCTTTCTTATGTATAGTACCACTGAGTAAGTACTAGTTTTGTTGTTATTGCTTTTACCTTTTTTTTAAAAACATACACTATTCCCTTAATTAAGTTAGACTTGGTAAGAAGCCCGTGCTTCCTCTCTTAAGCTTCCTTCTGATGCTGCTTTTGACTGACTGAAAGACTTTCTTATCCCATACCTGTCCTCCTTTTGTGTTCTTTCTCTGGCTCCTGAACTGCTCTTTGTCTTATTTATTTGCTAAGAGAGCTCTAACATTAGTCTCCTAAGCTTGCGCAATGAATTACTTCATTCAGATGTTTCATAGGTTTTGTTGCTATTTCCTGAACTCCATTTATCTTGTCAGAATGTTGCAGTAAAAATTAGATTTGATTTGGTATTCCCCGAGCAATACAGAAAACAAATATGCTCTGTGACCCGATGATTTGCTGTTAAGCTGAAAAATCCATTAGGCTTTTTCTTTTGTTAAGAAAGTCTGCTATAAACTTTTATCTTACTTTCTCACTGTTGTTGTAACTGAATATGTGAAGATGGTAATACATGTGAAGATTTTTGTGTGGGTTTTTGCAATGTAGCTTCTCATACCGAAAGTGGAAAATCAAATCAGTCCTAACAGATTTTTTTGAGGTGATCCATGGTTATGGTGGAACTCTGCTGCATATTTTCAGAACAGCTGCCATTTTATTATCTCCTTTTCAGAATCTACAGACAGAAAATCTCTTTCACCTACTGAATAAAAAATGCAGACAATTAATTTAAAATATCACATATGAAAATCAATTTGTAAAACCTTTTATGCAATATGTAACAAAGTATATGGTCAGCTTGTGGAGAGGTGAAGTGTCTTTAAGTAATTTGACTGAGAAGAACAACATATTTTATTTTCATTTTCACTGACAAGACATTCTAATTTTATAGATGTCTTTCATTTGTAGTATCCCTTCTCTCTCTATTTTGCCTATCAGTGTAGCCAGTGAACCTGGGGATGTGAATTTTTATGTCTCATGATATCTTGAAAGAGCTGATTGTAAAACATAGTATGCAGTTAGATTTCATAGCATTTTCAAGCTTGAAAATCAGGATCAGCTATTGTAAGTGGTGATAGCAGCTTGAACCATAAGTAAGGATGAAATCAGAATGTGCTTAAATTTAGTCATACAGGGGAATGCAGTGATGCTGATTAAATTCACAAAGCCTGCTAAAGAATCTGCAGAGGAAGAATAATACCAATAATTAGAGACGAAAAGAAGTTCCCAGTAAAGATGTGATCAAAGAGGTTAAATGTGCTGATCTAGACACTGCATAGAAGTTGTAAGGAATTTCTGCATCTCTGAAATATTGTGATATTATAAAACTGGTAGCATATTTCCCATTCAGTTTTACTGTGCATGGCATAATATATAAAGGGAAGAAAAAAATGTAACACTGGCCTATTTTTTTATTCTGCTGAATGTGATTCCTGCTTTTTTATGCTCAAAATTACAGTGCTCAATAACATTACGTTATTTTTAAAGTTCATAAAAACTCTGAGTTATTTGGGTTCTTTGTTTTCAGAGGGAGGAGAACACCATACTGTGTGTTCTATAGGCATGTTTGGTTGGAAGACGCTTTATTGTACTCATTTGTGTAGAGAGAAAAAAAAAAATAACATAAATTGCCATCACAACAGTATCTTCAGTTTAAAAACTTTAGAACTTAGTTCAGACTTTTTTTTCTTAAGTACATTCCAAAGCAAAGAATGAGGTATTACTGGAGAATATAGACATGTATTATACTTAACCAAAAAACTGGAGCTGTTTAAGGAATTTGCAAAGTCAATCTTGGACACTCTCCCTCCTTCCCCATTGAAGTGTCTTTCCTCCACATAGATAGAAACAAAACAGTTGTTACTCTAGATAGACCACAGGGTAGATATGCTCCTTTTGAGCCAAAAGCTATTGGGATCAACAAAGTGAAATTCTGTTGCCTCTTGCTTCTGGAGGTACCTCTAAAATCTCTATGCCACAAAGTTTACAGTAGCTTTGACAATATGAGTTACTGGAACACATTTTCTAAAATCTCTGACAACAGGTAACATTTCTAGATTTTTAGTGTGGTGTCAAATTGAGTTAATTGGTGATAACAGTAGAGAGTTTTAATGTAGATTAATTGCTTGAACTCTTATATCTCACAGGGAGCCCCGGGAAATTCAAGGGTTCTTACTTTTCAGCTGCAATGCCTTTAAAGGTCAGTTTCTCTTATCTTGGGACAAACTGAGATGCTTCAGCCCTGATTCCATTGATGCTTTGAAAAAGAATATTGCTGAGAGGTACTGAGTGGTGATTTGAGTGAAAACCTTGGATAGAACACATTTATTTCATGTGTATGAGCAATAATTACATGGAGAACATGGAATCATGTTTTTGTGATAGACCAGCTGGCTGTGAAAATGAACTGCAGAGCTGTTTGCTAGATTCTGAGAGCATTTCATAGTGTACAAACTGTCTTTTGCTACGAATTCTGATTTTGTTTTGCAGGATGATACCCACTGTTTTTAAACTTACGTCAGGGTTTGATTCATTATTGGTCGCTTGTGTATGAAAATAATACTTGCTCATAGATGTTGAACTTTAAAACAGTCGTGTAGAAGTCTACAGAACCCCTTGCAAATGCTACTTAGTGTGAGTAGGAAATACAGAAGCAAACATCCTTGTCTCAAACCTTCCATGCTGTTAAGAAGCTCAAATTATTTTATCTAATCTGAATATTGTTTACCAAGACCAGCATCATCCAGTGTCTTACTCATTACTTGAAACACAATAGCAGGCCGCATGAAGCTGATCTGTTTTTAAGTTTGAATGTACTGACTGTGTGCCTCATAAGGAAGCCTGTTCTTTTTAATATTAAGGTTCGCTACAAACTGTGTAATTGTCATCAATCTTTCCTGTTTTCTCCATTAAAACGTACAAGTGACATGCTCAGTCTCTGAAGTCAGCCTGAAATCTTGTTAGATGTTTCTAGGATAACCTTTTTGTTTTCTATGTTGTTTGAAAATCTCTAATAACATTTTTAGAAGGATTTTTTGCTTTGTCGAAACGATAGAAAAAAGTAAAATGAATTAGCCATTAGCCAAAATGAATGGCTAACATTCTGATTAAAAGTGGTTACTAAGACTAGTCTCTATAGGACTCGCATATCTGTTGCTTTATTCTTGTCATTCATGAGCTTCAAGTTCACAAGCAGCAATCTCTGCCTGAATGTATCCAAACAATTTTTTTCTATACTTTCTGTCATATTTTGCATTTCCCCCAAGATGTGATGCTAATTTAGAGTGAACATTAAGTAAATTAAGAAATAATTCTAGAAATGGTAAAATAGGATTTAAGGAAATTTTTCATTTCTATGACTCTGTCTGATGCTCATTTACAAAGCTGTTCATTAAGAATCACTGAAATGAAGTGTGACTGCTTGGCATTTAGTAGTTACATTGGTATACATAAAGAAATAGAAACCGTCTCTTGCTCTTAATGTTCTATTACTAGCTAGGTTTTTTTTTAAGTGGAAAGAAAAACCACAATAAAATATGGTATTACTTGATTTGGAAAACATGAAATGACTGTTAATATCTGTGGAGTGATTATTCTGTTATTACATTCACTGCTCAGAAACAAGCTGAGGCATGTTTTTCAGTTTTTAAGTGCCACATATGTCTTCATCACGTTTAAATTTTGCATGCAGATGTGATCATTAGGCTGGTTTGAGTTTGAGCGCAAGTATCTCACATGCATTTAAAACACTAAGGGCCTAGTAAAAGAAAATCAATATAAAATGAATGTCTCAGTTTTAACACTGTTAATAGTGTTAATATGGACAAGTCATATTGAAGATGTTGCATCTTTATCAGTTCTTCTTTCAGAATGGCATGCTTAAAATTCTTCTGGGAGTTTTACCCACAGTCTTTTTACCCTTTACATCGCAGTAGGCTGGCACACACCATTACCTTTTTCCCACCAAAGTGTGAGTGAACTTAGCTGTCTGCTTGCACATCTTAGAAAAGGCAGAAAGTATGAGTCATCATAATTGTTTTCTGTACCTACTTCTTACAAGACAATACAAACCCAAACATCTCTTAAACAGCTTCAAAGGTGGGAACATCTTCATCATAAATGGTAGGCTAAGAACTGGAAAAGTAAATTGTCATATTCAGGAATAGTGTTGGTGCCACCAGATCTCATTCCATGGCTTTCTAGTATTCAGTGCTGCAAGTAGACAGTTTGTCTGACATGTTAAAGCAATACTGAAATTGGGAGAGCTGTCACCTTGGGGATAAAGTGATCCATCCTCACGAGAACTTCATAACTCTCAGTAAAATCTTCCTAAGTCTTAATTTCCTGTGTTGCTAACCACAGAGAGTGCACATGATGACAGCAAACCCTTCACTGCAACACACTGGCAGAAAGTGTATGCCAGCACCATACACTTGAATGAGAGGTGTACTGCACTGGTGCAGAAGCCCTCAGCAGACACCCTCTGCAACTAAAAAGCATTAGAGCCACAAGGCTCTAGGCAAATAACTGAAGTTGAGAGCATTAGCAAGTTCAAGTGAAATTTTTGCATGCCAACAGGGAGGGGAACATGGATTTAACTTTGCAGCTAAAACAAAAAGAGTACTTTCAATTCTCATCTTTCCTTTTGGGAGATTGACAAGTAGTTATCTGGGGAGGTGGTTTTGAACGGAAGACTAAACACTGACTGAAACACTCCTGTACTGGCAGAAAAACTGGGAAGGGAAAAAAAAAAAGAGAAGAGAAAGAAGGTTCTAAAAGGTACTTATCTCCAGAGTAAAAACACCCAAGAAGACTAAAGCATAAAATTAATTAAGTATCTTCTAAGCATTCATCTCCATAGTTTGACAGAAATAAAGATAACTTGTTACACTAGTGTAGAGAAAAATATGGAAAGTTAAAACAGAACCTTACTCTAAGAAAATAAATCTATACACAGAGGGAACAGAAATCACGTAAAACACTAAGGGCATAGTAAAAGAAAATCAATATAAAATGAATGTCTCAGTTTTAACACTGTTAATAGTATTAATACAAACAAGTGCAATACTATTTTCATGTGTTAAAAATGAATTCTAGGTTTTATATCATTTATTCTTTTGATGCACTTCTGTAACTCCTATTAAAGTTAATTAGTAGTATGTGCACATCAAGAGAAGAATAGAAACCATATGTGTATTGTTGTAATAATTATTAAACATCTCATACTGACTGAGAACATAGTTGTTTGCCTACTTCCCTACAACCTCCAACTGTGAACTTTCAATCTTATAACCTCTGAATAACAAGGGTAGTCCAACTAACATGTAGCTGCTAAAGAAGGTGGTGGTAGTAGATGCTAATCTTACCATTTAGCTCATACTCAGCAGATGCTTTGGTATAGTGCTAAAAGCTCAATGCTATTTGTCTTAGCATACTATTGTGGTCTAAAAAAAGAGAGTTATTAACCATGGGTGGTGATAAAATGCAGTGGCACTTTTAATCAAAGTTTGCATGTGTGCATGTTAGTCCACCTGCACTGCCAAAATATCAACTTGAAATCTACCTTTTGATCCTTTATCTTGGTTTTCTAGTAACTAATTTTCAGTGTTGCTTGCGTGAAATGGCTACCTGTTCAGGCCTTAAGAAGTCTGATGGTTAGTGATATGAACATCCATTATATGATTTCCTTGTTCTTTCCATGATATTCGAAGATAAGCATTTATTACTCTGCGACGGTGTATCTGCTTAGCATAAGAGCTAGCCCAAATATCATGGTGAAATGAAGTGTTCTTCATGATGCATGTCTGAATTTTTATGGTACTCACCATAAAATCTAAACAGCGCTTTATGATTTTTCAGGCAGATAAGTGATATGCATACAAGTTGATTTCACTTACAGAGAAAGAGAATGTAATATTTCTCATGTGTGACAGAAAATTTGTAAATTAATATGATTTACTTTTGGAGTAGGAAGGAAGCATAATATGAAATAACCTATGAAATAAAATGGCAATGAATTTAGAAAATGTGACGGTTCAGGAATATACTTAATATATGAATAGGTCTATTCCAGCCAGTTTTCTCAATGAGAATACTCATTTGCTTTAAGTTAGATAAATTATGTAATGAAAAAGTTTTAAAGCCATTGGCAGCCAATCAAGAAATAATTTTCTACATGTGATT
Organism: Ardeotis arabs; assembly: GCA_011801015.1. Lineage (NCBI taxonomy): Eukaryota > Metazoa > Chordata > Aves > Otidiformes > Otididae > Ardeotis > Ardeotis arabs. Next base: position 67,333 of record JAAGAY010004365.1, on the reverse strand, counting down.
ATGTGGAACAGGCTGCCTAGGTTTAAGAAATATGGAGCAATACTGTTTTTTCATAATTTTACAGTTATACAATGTTACAGAATAATGCAAAACTGATTTTCAATGATCTTTTTAAATGTGTAGTGGTTTTATCATTAAAACTGGTTTGGAGCAGGTGCTTTACAGACTCAGAAATACTGTGAATGCTCTCAATGTCTTTCATATGATAAAACTAAATACTGTAAAAAAAATAAGGAATTCATTATGAAATTTGAAAAATCAACTCTAATTATATGAAGCTATAGAGATGGAACTGTACCTATTTCTCACTGTAGTGCATGTCTGCTTTGTGAAGTTCTTTGCAAAATCATGTTACATAAATAATAGCTATTAAAATTATTTTTGTTACCTTCATTGAAAAGAACTTCTACACAGGAATTAAAGATAGGACAGAATGAGACCTCTGAAAGCTTCTATAGCTAATCCTGTGTACTCAGAAGAAAACACGTAATTTACACTATTACTTGTTCACCTTACATATGTTGTGCATAATTTTATTTATCATTACTACATATTTTGCTGCTAGATAATGGATATAAACTTTTTCCTGACTCACAATTATTAGCAAAATGGTCCTTCAGTTCTCAACTGATGAATCCTGACTTGTAAACACTTGATAGTTTCTAGTGTCCTGCGTTAAGTTTGAAACAGGAAACAATAACTTACAGCTGATAGTTGGATTAAATTTTGCTTTTCACGAAGACTAGTCTTAAGATATTTTCTAAGGAATTTTTATCTCATTCGCTGGAATGAAAGACTTTGTGCCTAAATTTATGCACAAAATAAATTAAGAATACAATCTGTGGTAGTAATGTATTTAATTTTTTTTGTTTAGATTTTGTTGTGAGAATGATGGCTTCTGTAAGCTCATTTAAAACTGATGGAAACACTTAAGTATGCTTGCTGTCAATTCTTTAAGACTTCAGCAGGAGATCATCTGGCAAAGCCATCATTTTGTTTTTCTTTTGAAGACTTAAGTTAGCATCAGCATTTCATATCATATTTGCTGTATGAGCTGGTAAAGATCGTTACAGCCATAGCAAAAGATATGTGCATATTTGCCAGTCATTTATTGATAGTTTCTAAGAGCTTTCAGACATTTTGGTGCAAAGGGAGATTTCCAGTGTGTTCAGGCAAAAACTTTTTTGCAGCTTTGACCTCCATGATACTGGGTTTTGTGCAAACCCATCTACTAAATACCAAAAAGTCATGTAACAAGGTGAACTTGAATATTTACCATGGAAAATTTTGGCCTAAATGTTTACAAAACCTGATAAATAGAGAAAATAAAAAAATCATTTTGCTTTTATAAAGCATAGAGATTTTTCATGACAAAATTCAAGCGAATGTTTTTCTCAAAGGTCTTGTTGATGCTTTTTCAGGATGGCTTGTTGGTGGATTTTCAAAGAAAAATGTTAGGATGGGAGACAAAAGTGTTTATGGACATATATATACCTGCATCAGGTCCTGAAATAATATGAAGGCATAGATGTGTCATATTATATGTTTAAAATCATCTGCAGAAAGGTTTTACTATATCAAGATAAACAGTTTAGAAAAACTTTTTCCAGAAGTGTTTAGATTCATCATAGAATAGTTTGAGTTGCAAGGGACCTTTAAAGTTCATCTAGTCCAGCCCCCCTGCAAGAAGCAGCAATGTGTTCAACTATATCAGGTTGCTCAGAACCCCATCCAATTTGACCTTGAATGCTTCCAGGAATGGGGCATACACAAATTTTCTGGGCAACCTTGAGCTCAAGGGCACATTGCTTGTGCCCTGCTGTGTTGCCCTTCCAACAGATATCTTTAGATCAAGAACACAGCTAAATATTAGTAAGATGTTTTCCTCATGTGCCAAATGAGTTGCAAGTTTTCAAAAAGTCAGAAACAAGTAACTCATCTTTTTATAATACCTGTCTTACCATGTCAGTTAATACTCAGAACAGATTATGTTGTGGCAATTATTCAGAGACATGCCTTAATAAAATAAAATAGAAATATGTTTAGCATACACAGATTGTTTTTTACGTTTTCTTCAGGTACAAAAAAATTGTACTGCAATATTGTTGTGTAGCCTAAGATTTATTACTATATATTCATTTAGTGGCAGAAATTATTTCTCAATCACTATCACATCTGACTTGCTCCCAATTGCTTCTAAAGAGTGCATATAATAATCTTCATACGTACCTCCCCAGCCTACAGGAGAAAATAGTTTGATCTCTTTTCTCTAAAATAAATTAGTTTCGTATTTAGTTATAAAATGGATGACAGTTCTTACTACTAATAAATCCCCAGAGAAACAGTTCCATTGTTGAAATCAGACATAACCCTGGTGCTCTGTGGATTGTTTGTGTTGCTTCTGTGGCATAGAGCCTCTCACTGAGTGGTAATTGACCACTGGACAGATTCTCATCTTTTGTTTTCAAGCGTTTTGTTTTCTTCATTTGTACCTTCTTCATGCAAGTTATCATGTTTTAAGTCTGTCCATAGAGTTGGCATGGAGGATTTTTGTGCCTATACTGATTTTTTACGTACTTGACACATGCAGTGCTGTGCTAAGCTTAGTCTGTCACACTATGTCTGTTTAAAGGCAGAAACTGGCTCTCCACAGCTGACTTCATTAACTGTTTTCCACAGAACAGTTTGTGATGAATTTGCAAATAACTGTCATAACATGAAACTTTATTTCTATTCCTTCTCAGATGCACTTCCCCCATGCATCCACCCCACTTCACCTGGCATCATGACTCCCTCAGCCCTCTGGCAATCCCACCGGACTGTTCAAACATCCAAACACTCATTTAGGCCTATGACTTCCAGATATTCAGAGCAGCTACTTCTCTGTGTCTGTGCTTGTACAGTATTCCACTGGAACTGAAACATCGCCGTGTCTCTGTTAACAAATTGTCGCTTTCCTTTGCAAAAATTTATTTTATAAACACAAAACAAAACACAGCAAAACAAAAAAAAAAACACCCCTCCCCCTCTGTTTTTTTCAAGAAAGTACATCTTGCATTATGATGGTCATCATTGATCAGCTAGACGGAAGTTGGTGAGAAAATTTTCTTAAAAGGAAACTATGAAAACAAAAGCTTACCTATGCTCTATTTAAAACCAATTTATAGTTAGTAAGCAGATGCTTACAAATATTGTTGATGACATTTTTTATTTAGACTTTGGAGATATTCACTCAGACTGTAGACTGTAATAAATTTCATTTTACAACATCCATCACGGATTTTTATTTTGTTGTATTTTTTAGAGATAGCACTGAATTTCATAATTAATTTAAATAATTATGATGGACTTACAGGGGTGAACCTTGAGCTCAGCATGTAAACCAGTTTTTAAAAAATACTTTTTGACATCCCATGCTCCTATGCCAAGCCAAGATCCTATTTCAAATTACTGACAATATAATTATGATGCAATTAGTCGAGTAAATTGCAGAAAGAGTGATAGCAAAGCTGAGTACATCCATTTTTGTTCTATGTTCAACATCTTACAAATTAATCCCCACGCCGTTCTTCATTTACAGTTGCATGAGAAATAAGCTACTCTTGCTAGACAAATGTGAAAGTGTCGTGTTTAGAGTTGATCTCTCTCCTTCAGGTTCCCAGAAAGCCTGCTTGAGTTTGCTTAGTTCAATTCACGACAGTTCACTATAGATCTTTCAAGGCCATATAATTATTGTTGTGAAAAATGGTTTGGAAGAACCCAAGTGCTAGCTGCCTGCAGATCAGAATGGGCTCTGCCTTGCATCACCAGGCTGTCTGTGCCTGCTTTGGAGGCAGGCCTCCGCCGTGCTAGAAAGCATCACAGGATGTTGAGTATTTTCGTCCATGCAATAACTCAGAGGACAGACATTATCTATCATCTATGAATACAGCAATTCCTGTTATAACATGAAACATGTTAAATCCCAAACTAATCCTATTTACTTCAGTTTAGGACAGCAGCAAAATTTCAGATAGAAGTTGAAGCCTCAGACCACAGCCAATTCTAACATTGGTTTTGGGGGGCAAAATAAGCCATAGCAAAACTATCTATATGACATCATCAACCTGTAACTCTTTCTGAGATGAAAACCTTGAAGTGTTGGCTGCCTTAGGCTTTAGAAATAGTAACATTTCTATGTTACTACGTCTGTATCTTCATCTGCATGTGTAGTATTAAGTGTTAATATGAGGTTTTGGTGTGTAAATCCAAACTCATTAAAGGGTATTTATCAGAAAGCAGTAATTATTGAACTTGGGCACAAAACTGTAAGAAAGCTGGGGTTTAAGCAGTATGTGTCCTCTGCTACAGAGAAAGTTCTATATTCTTCCAGAACAGAAGTGAATGGCTGTGTCTCCCCCAGAAGCAAAAAATAAATTCATATCTACTCTCTTCTATGCCTATCGTTCTGTAGGCATCTTCTAAATATCTGTGAGAGCGAGGGAACATTGCCATAGGTGGACATTAGAGGTGAGAGGGTGTGTTGGCTTTATTTAGTGAGAGGTGGCTACAATGGCAGCTTCTGTAAGAAGCTGCTAGAAGTTGTTCCACTTTGTTCAGTGGACTTGGCCGGGCCTAGGGCAGACCCGCTGCAGGCCAAGGCCGAGCCAATTGGTGACAGAATGTTCAGTGATAACACCTCTGTGATAACGTATTTAAGAAGGGGAAAAACAGAAAAAAAGAAGTGAAGATGTGAAGATGTTGAGTGGGGGCAGAGAGGGGGAGATGTGAGCCTTGTGGGCCTTGCAGCCCTCACCCTCTGGCCTCCTGCCGGGAGGCCGTCTCGGCAGGAGGCCAGACTCGGCCCGGCCCAGCGGAAAGAAGTGAAAAGAGGAGATGAGATGTGAAGAGAACCTGAGAGGCATCTGCCTGCCAGTTGTGAAGAATTTCTTGTGAGAGGAGTGGCTTTGGGCGCCAAGGTCAGTGACGAAGGAGGGGGAGGAGTAAAGTTGCTCCCAACCGAGATACCCCTGCAGCCTGTGGTGCAGCCCATGGTGAGGCTCTCTGTGCCCCTGCAGCCCATGGAGACCCGTGGAGGAGCAGAGATCCACCTGCAGCCCATGGAGGACCCCATGTTGGGGCAGGGAGATGCCTGAAAGAAGCTGTGGCCTGTGGAGGGCCTGCACTGGGGCAGCCATTCCAGGAGGACTGCACCACATGGAAAAATGACCCACGCCAGAGCAGTTCATGAAGGACTGTAGCCCCTGTGAGGGACCCCACACTGGAGCAGGGGAGGAATGTGAGGAGTTCGTCCCCTGAGGAGGAAGGAGCGACATAAAGCAACAAGTGATGAACTGACCACAACCCCCATTCCCTCTTCCCCCCTGTGCCAATCAGTGGGGGGAAGGTGGTAGAGATAATGTTAAGCCTGGGAAGAGAGAGGGGTGGGGGGAAGTAATCTTGTTCTCTGTCTCATTATTCTGCTTTGGTTTTAATAATAAACAAATAGTTTTCCCCAAGTCAAGTCTGTTTTGCCTGTAACAGTAACTTTAAGGATCTCTCCCTGTCCTTATCTCAAACCTTGAGCCTTTTTTCTTATCTCTCCCTATTCTCTCAGAGGGTGGGGGGAGTGAGAGAGAGACTGCATAGTCTGGTCCTGAACGGGGCTGAATTACGACAGAGGGATACCTCACTCATACTCAGGAAGATGAAGAGTGAGGTCTAGCACACACTTGTTCCCTGTATAACTAAGCCACCAGAGAATTATTTCACCACAAACTCATAAATTAAATATTTTCTTGCTTCTGTTAGAGGTCATACAGGTTCAAAGATGCCATGTGTTTTAACGTTTGCCAGCACTTTGGATTCTCTCTTTTGCTCATAAATATTAGGAGTACATGAAAAAGGTTTGTCATTTTATATCTTGCTTGTCTCATCCAGCATTTTCTTGATAGACAAGCATTCATCTTGGGAAGCTACTATATCTATTATTTTTTTACAGTCATCTGTCTGTAATCGTGTCAGTGTTACGAATGTCTTAAACATGCTTTTCAGACCAATGAAGATGCTTCATTAGATGTAGAAAAACTGTACATGTTTTATACCAGTAACATTAGTATAATGCTCAATAATATTTCAAGGGATATCCTCTTAAACTATGTTTTTCCAGAGTTCATTGTGTCTTCTGACAATATGGATCTTTTTTTTTTCTCATTTTATTCAGCAATAATGGCACCTTTATTGTTTGTTATTCATCATGTTTTCTATTTATTGAAGTACTGCAATAACGTCCAGTTTGCTAGATTTACATGGGTGCATTGTTGTGCTGGGCACCATAAAAAGCAGTTGGAATGCATAGCCTCTACCTTGAATAACTTCATGTTTAATTAACTGCTCCAAAAGTGCTTTTAACATCCTGACTCAAACATCTTTCATCAAAACCTGAGGGACACAATTTCATCACTCTTATTCCTTATTTGCTTCTTCTAAGGGATCAAACTGTAGGCCTTCTGGGGCACCTTTCTGCACATTTGTCAAAGTAAAAATCCTCCCTTTCTCTTTCTAAAATACGCAAGTTTGATGCTGATCTAGAAATCCAGAAAACAGTATAATTCTCCTTTGAAAAATGTTGATGCTTTATTCACTACAGTTCCTTTGTCAGATCCTCAAATTTTGCAGCTATGTCATGAATGTAGTCGGTATAGTTTATAGTTGTCAGTTTGGGCTGCAGAGTATGTAGACTGCATTAAAAAAGTATTCAGTAAGATAATGGCATGGAAGAAGCAACTTGTTGAAAGCCATGTAACATCAGTAACAGAAATGGCCATGATCACAAGCTGCATCCATTTGACTATCTTGGGCAGTATTAGCACTCCCTTAAGTTTAGGCGCAGATTCAGACATGTAGTCCAAATGAGGAGGAAGGACAGAGAAGGGAACTGTATGGTCTGACAACTCCTTTGCCAGATTGTTCACTTTTTCTCTCTTGTCCTCTTTGGTGAAGCAAAAACAAGATGCTGCTTCTCCCTTCTCAGTTCAAATTAGTATGTTACAACTTTATTGTGATGATTTATTGTATTATACTTAAGAATCAATGAGTTAATTACTAATAAAAGTGTCGTGTATATTTACTAATATTAATACTTTAACACAGAGTATTAATGAGTGGAAAGGAGGGTAAGAAAAAAATAAAATAATGCCTTTGTGTGTTCTGGACTAATCTGTACGTTCAAACTGCTAACATGAGAAGTGTGCTCTGATGTACATGTGAACCTGCTGCGGATCTCATTATTTACTAGACCATAAACCTGTGTGTGATGTGAAAAAGTAAAGCTTAAATTAAAAAGTGTCATCACTGCACTACTGTTATTCTTTCCCCTTTATTTTTCAAATGAAAGTAAGGAGAATGGAAAACCACAGATATTAGTATGTTAGAAACATTGACTAGGTAGAGCAATCATGCATTTTCCTAATCCTCATTCCCCAGTTTAACCCTGATCTTGTGTAATCTAAATCCCAACCCTGTCTGGAAACTAAGACTCAAATTAGAAATGGTAATCATGGAAATGCATATCACTGCCCTTCACCATCATCTTGTCTTTCATTCACCAGTGCAAAATACATAGTTTTTTTTCTTGTGAACATTTGCATATGGAAATATGCAGGATGCTGTATCCTATCCACTTCAGAAGTGTTTCTTCTGTAGTAGTAGTGTTTCCTTTCCTAAATATATGATACCTTGCACTTAAAACACCACTTCACATTCTGTACCTTTGTTTCATTACCATAACTCTGACTGAATCCTCTCCTTATGTTAAAGAAGGGACATCTGGCAGCAATTCTTAAATTCTCTCTTTTTTGTTGTTTTTTTTTTAGAACTTGACCTTTTGTATTTCCCTTTCCATTCCCAGTGAGCAGAATAGACATCCAAAAGTTCAGTCATAACCAAATTTGGGCATATGATGTTTGGATGATATGCTGTGCTATAAGCTAGGACAGTATCTGAGTGCAAATATGAGAATAAACCCTTATTTTGAGACTTGTGTTTTCATATGAGTGATGACTCTCCAAATGTTTATTCTTGTCATCCACAATGTTATTATTAAAGGAGAGTATTTCACTGTTCACGTGAGTGAGACAGTTCACTTTGGAAAGAGCTTGATATGTGCAGTCTTTAATTTAACAGAGTTAGAGAACTGCCAAAAGGTACAAATTCCCTTTTCCATTTTCATGTCCTTATGAAGATACCTGGTTTCAAAGGCTCAATGCACTCATTTGTTGAAACAAAGAACTTGTTTAAGGCTAAATGCTAATAACAATGAATGTTAACTGACAATGCAATGTGAAATTGCTGCTTCAACATTCACATGAATGATAATTCAGTCTAAGTGGCTCTATGTTCTGTTATATAGACATTACTTTGCAATTTGAAGGGTAATTGCATATCGAGCTACTAAACAAATTTGTTTTCTTTTGCATCAAAAGTGCTTTGCACATCTCTTCAATATACGAAGAATATTTTTAAATGCACGTTTTTTAGTGGGATGGGATGGGAAGGTGTTCACTTCTTGAGTATTTACTACTGTTAAAGAGTATCTGATCATCTTAACAATGTCTAATTCTCTTTCTTTGTGTATTGTAATTGTGTGAAATTTAAAATAAATTCCAACAGATACCTATATCTTTTCTTACAGTGTAGCCATTACCCACCTTTACTAACTTACCTCACCACTAAATAAAAGTATCCCTCTGTGTATAGATTTGAACAAAGGACCTTGGGAGAATAATTTATTGCCTGATCATAATTATTTTTTGGCAAAATTTACATTGTAAAATATTTCAATAGGAATAATGTTTATTATCTGGCACTTTTCTGAAGCTTTATGTCTTTTAAATCCAAATTAGTCTTTTATATATAACTACAAACAGCTTTGTTTTTACTTTTCAATTTATTCATATGCATAGTTCTTCAATAATAGTACAAAATACCAACCTTACTGCAAAATGTTTATTTTACTCCCTCCTCTACTCTCTTTGATTTTACTGTTCTCAATCCTACTCTCAGTTCAGTTGCAGGAAGAATGATTTTGAATAATACGGTCATGATGTCAAAACAGTGCAAATTATATGCTGCTACCATCTGGAATTGTGAAAATAAAAGCTTTATTTACTCTGTTCTTTGAAATAATAAACTTTATTGCAGCAGTTTATCTTCAGTATCTATAGTGTATTCTGGGAGTACTCCATGTGTGCCTTTTTATTCTGAGCCACAGAATGACTAAAATGTGCCTGTGGCAAAGCTATCAGTGAGTCTTGAAATAGATTTTTTTTTACTTCCTAAATAGGATGGAGAACCACCCTCCATTTCCACAATGAGAATAATTAGTTCACATAGGCCAATATATTTTAAGAGGCACAGTTAAATGCTTTGGGTATGTGTTTTAGCTAGACAGATTACACAGATTTAACTACAGGTTAGTATGGATATTCTGGAACACAGGGGTTTCGATGGTGGAAATAGTTAATGTAGAAGTAAATACTTAACAGAAATATTACCCAGTTTTCATATCAACTGTCCAATGTTGGACCCTGGTGCAATTAGCTTACCGTTATACTCCATAACCCACAATGAAAGTAATCACAATTTGCTTTGGGTACTTCACATTTGCACTTCATATCCATATCCATATCACAGTGATATTATTGTAATGTATTATAACTGAGAAAATTATTCACACAATTCTCTTTCTTGTTAAAACACAATGCTGATTGCCAAAGTGATTCAGCAAGGTAGCTATGAAGAAGTTAAGATTTTAAGACTCAATCTGTTTCTAAAAGCTGCCACTGTTCTTGCTGCTAGCAGAGTCTAGACATGATCTGAAAGTAGCTTTTTACAGGAAAAATAGTCAAAATGTTTAAGTGTGGCCAAACTCTGGATGAAGATCAATGTTTTTCTCTTTCTGTAGGCGTGTTGTACACATGGGTAGATTTATCATTAAGAGTCAAATCCATTGTACTGGATTTGGATGAAATCCTCTTCTTTCTTTAGGTCTAGCTTTTGTATATACATAGGCTTGAGAATATACCTTTGGACATAGCTTGGGAAGTTCCTGAATTCTTATGAAAGAATTATATCGTTTAAAAAGAGAGATTGCAACAGCACACCTTTTTCTTTTAAGATGAGAGAAAACACTGTTAAAGCATGAGTAGAACAGAGTTTAAAATATGTAGTTGTGGCACAACTATGTTCAGAGTTTTTTTCTGTGGATACTCTTAAAGGGAGGTATGGTTTCTTTTTAGTAGAGTTTAATTTTGCTTGTTGGTATTTTCAAGATGCCGCTCTGTCAAAATTACTGTTTACACATAAAAGCTGAGTTTGAGTTTGTTGCATTTGTGAGGGCAGGCTCACTTCTAAGACAGGTGCAGCAACATGTGAAATTATTGGACAATGTCTGTAGATATACTTAAATCTGAATGTAGAGGTTGATGTGCTTTTTCCATACATGTTGCTTGAAAGGGAAGCAATTACCACTTTGATAAAACTGGCAACAGAGGTAGGAATCTCAAGGACATTGTTTGCAGATGAGCAATGTCAGTCAGACTGAATTCACAGAGAGACTGTTTAGAAATACTAAGAACAACTGTGATGGAAAACAAGGCAAGGCTGTTTCATATCATTCTCTCCTAAGGGTTTGTGTAGTAACCACTTTTTGTAATTGCCTCTCTATGTCATTCAGATCATACATTCAGTGAAAAATAACTTTTGTAGAGCTCTTCCAGCAATTGGAAATTATCCTAGCACAATACTGAAGGCATTCTCTTAATGCCCGCACTGTTAAGACACCTAACAAATTCAAAGAATGTGCTCTATTTCTAAATCTCTTGTATCTGTCATCCTAAACAAAATATTTATTACATGTGTGACTCACTAAGCACAAGGACAGAGAAATCTGCCCTTTAATGACCTCTCAAAATGACAGTACCAAATGGCTTTGAGAAGGTCAAGTCTGGTTTAAATAGTTGATGAATGGGAAGCTAATTCACTAGAATGGAATATTGATAGGGAACAGTGCTATATACTATGGTTTAGAACCTAATGAGCATACTAATAAGCAGTAACAAATATTTTTCTTTTCACCTCTTGTAAAATTGTAGTGCTACCAATGTATCAAAACTTTCTAATAGTTACTTTTCTCCTACTGTGGCTGAGAGGCAGTTGTTCACTGATTTGATGCTCAGCTCTCTTGCACAGTGTGTTTGATGTTCTGTCAAACTGGGTATCATCAAAGTGTAAAGACAGTTTTGTACAAATCACTAATAAACTTAGAGAGAAAAAAAAGCAATTAACATCTTAAAAACTAAATCTACTGTGATAAGCACTCCAATTAGAAATTTCATTATTTCCCTGGTCCATTTTATGTTGAATATCGGGTTTTGTTGCCAAATACCTGAAAGACAGATTGGAAACAAGCCACAACTGTCAAAAATATAACAGTTCTGGCTATTTGATTCTGCTACATTGTGATGTTTCTCATGAAAATTTAATGAAGAGCATTCATTCAAAGAGATTCTATGCATAAGGGGAATGGATGGAATTTAATTACTCTTATTAAAAATAAGAAAGGAAAGCTCTTTACTACTCCGTCCTATTAGTATTCAAGATAGATTATCTTTGTTGTACAAAGCTCCAGAAGTGGACACAGTACTCCAGGTGGGGTCTCACCAGGGCAGAGTAGAGGGGGAGAATCACCTCCCTTGACCTGCTGGCCACGCTCCTCTTGATGCAGCCCAGGATGCGGTTGGCCTTCTGGGCTGCAAGAGCGCATTGCCGGCTCATGTTGAGCTTCTCGTCCACCAGTACTCCCAAGTCCTTCTCCTCAGGGCTGCTCTC